>JAQGBE010000392.1:0-19533 GCA_034698225.1 Scheloribates latipes | reverse complement strand
GTTCAATGATGGATCGCTCGTCCATCGAGAGGCCCGCGTGATGGAAGGCCACACCGAACCGAAGATTGGCTTCGATCAGAGGGTCCAAACCTGCCGGACATTTGTCCAGCTGTTGGAGCACTTCTTTGATTTGGTTGGGGTCGAGAGCACTGATTATTTTGGCCCTCCATTCGGCGGTCGAACTGTTCTTTGGTTTGGTTCCTTTGCCGAACTCATATATATTTGAGGCCAAGCTTTTGCACAGCCTTTCACACATGGCTTTCGTTGCACAGAAGACAAGAGCACCCAATCCGTTGACTAGAGTCTCAATGGCCAGATAAATAAGGAACGGGTCGTCAGACTCAACAATCTTGCGAATGCCATAGTCGTTGATCTCCAAACGCCTGTATTCCTCCATATTCGGCGTATTGAAGATTGTGTCGCCGATGGCAGCCCTTTCGTAGAGCGGAACTGGTCTGAAGTGAGTGACATAGAGTTGCGCGTTCAGCCAATCGGCGATGTCTTTCAGGTTAGGAATTGTGGCACTCATTCCGACGATTTGTATATCATATTTGTTCTTGTCTTTCAAGTAAAGAACTTTTGTGAGCAAAAGTTCCAAAAGGAAACCACGACTAGAATTGCCAATCATATGGAGTTCGTCGACAACTATTAGTCCGATTTCTTCGAGTTTGTTGTCTTCGATGAGTCTGACAAAGAAATAAATGGAGTTTTGAAAGTTATTGAAATTAAATGTATTAAATATCTGAAGTTTGTTATTAAACTCAAAACAAACTCAAGACTTACTTGTTTATCATATTATTAGCCTTTTCGATGGTACAAACGGCCACATCGACTCTGGCCAGACCGCCGCGAGGGTTCACACCTCCGGCAAAGGCATCGACTCTAACGCCAACTGATTTTAGAACCGATTTCAAAGATAACATTTTCTCCTGAGTGACCGAAACAAACGGCAAAATGATTATCGCCTTCTTCTTGTGTTCCAAAAGCTTTTTGTAGAGAAGAATGTCGGAAACCATTGACTTTCCGGCACTTGTCGGCGCAGAATAAACAAGATTTCTGCCCTCAAGAACTCCATCCAAGTTAAGGCACTCGACCTTTGAAAATAATCATTAGAACCGTTGGATCAGTCGCTACAAGTCATGAATGAGTGAAATACCTGCCAATCGAAGAGTTTAGTGATTCCTTTCGATGCATAATATTTGTGTATTTTTGGCGGAAAACTCCAATTCGAGAGAAGGTTGCGATCGAATTGCGAGAGATTAACGAGACTTGAATTACTGCCGTCGAAGGAGATTAAGATCTTGTCGTCTGATTTCAAGTGATTGTGAGCTCGGCTTCGTTTGCGTCGCGGACCCGAACGACGAGTTCTGCCGATCGTTGGCTTCTTTTGATAAGTGTTTCTATCGATTGGTTTGTCCATTGCAGTCGATTATCATCTAAAAGATCATTTAAGGCTAAAAGTAAATCCAATATCAGTTAGAAATCAAATTCAAGTTTTAATCAACAGTTTTATTGAGTTGTTATAAAACTCGCGCAAAAGAATGTCAATTATGTTTCGGTTCGCTTTGCAACAAAAATAATTTACATTTGCATTGAAAGACATAAACCAAACTATAAACACAACACAAACGCCAATCACTTCGATCTAAACTTCTTGAAGAGCGGGTG
The DNA here is from genome assembly GCA_034698225.1 of Scheloribates latipes. Classification (NCBI taxonomy): domain Eukaryota; kingdom Metazoa; phylum Arthropoda; class Arachnida; order Sarcoptiformes; family Scheloribatidae; genus Scheloribates; species Scheloribates pallidulus. Next base: position 17,865 of record JAQGBE010000392.1, on the reverse strand, counting down.
TTTGTGTTCGGACGACTTGGCCTTCGACCTGTACTCGGCATAAACGCTGTCGTCGGCGCCCGATATTGAGCTCATATTTCCTGCTTTGCGAGTGATTCCCGAAGATGTAGATCTCATTCCGTCGAGACCAGGAATGTGTTCCTCCTGTGCATCGGAATCGTTGGCCTGAAGTACTTGTTGAAGGAGATGCTGCTGTTCCTCCTTCTTCGAGTAGTGGAGTGTCATCTCATCCATGCCTTTCAATGTTGTGATCACTTTATAACTATAGCCCTGATTGGCCAGAAAGCGCTGTCTTTTGCGGGCGTATTGCATCTCAATAGTGTCCTGGGATACCAACGAATAGAAGAATGCGTTGAACTCATCGGAAAGCATTCCCTTCTTAGGCCGAAGAATACGACCCAAACGTTGCGCTTCCTGTCGACGAGAGCCGCCGTGACTTGAGATTTGAATCAAACAGTTAGCTTCGGGCAAATCGAAGGACGTGTCGGCGATTTTGGACACAAATATCGTATTCAATCGAGGATTGTATTGGAAGTTCTGCAGAATCTGCAGTCTCTCGCCTTGAGATGTCGGACCGTAGATGTAAGGCTTGTTTAACTTCTTGGCGTAGTTAATGAGAGCAAAGATGTTGTCGGAGAAGACAATAATCTTGTCATTTCTTGCCTCGTGGTATCGGATTAAGAACTCGCAGACTCTGAACTTATTCGGATTCATTACATACAAAAGCATTTTCTTGCACGTTCTGGTGGCCAAGTATTCGCGATAAAACTCGGGCGCCATCGGACACCAGACCTCCGCGCACTGGACACGCGCCAGATATCCCTTTTGCTGTAGTTCGAGCCAATTGGCCTCATATAGCTTGGGACCGATCAAGAAGTTGAGGTCAGCGATCTTGTCGTCCTCTCTGACCAGAGTGGCCGTCAGACCCAGTTTACAATGGGCCTGAACTATGGTCAGCACTCGTCGGAACATTTTGGCCGGAATCGTGTGCACCTCATCCAAGACCATGATTCCCCACTCTTGTTCTGTCAACCATTTCATCACTTGGTCCGCTTCCCACGACCTCTTCTGAGTGTGGGTTATCATCGAATAAGTGGTGATACAAATACTGCTTCCAATCGGTTTGTCTTTGGCGTCCGAAGTGAAGCGACAGATCATTGAGTCGTCAGCTGTCGACCAGAGTTTGAACTGAGTCTTCCACTGTTCCACAGAAACAGCAGAATTGCAGAGACAAAGAGCTCTCTTCTTGACTGTACAACAAGCAGTGACGCCGACCAATGACTTGCCGGCACCGCACGGGAGGACTATCACACCGGAACGGGCTCTTCCGTTGCCGAACATCTTGCGAAGACTCTTCTCTTGGTATGGTCTCAACAGAGCATTTGGTTTCAAATCAATACTGGAATCGAGCGAAACATTTGTCATTAAAAGTTAAACAAAATATAACAAAAATTGTGGTAAAAGCCACAATTCAAAAAATATTTGTGATCCGGATCACCTCTGAACCACAAATGTCCAAGAATTCGGCCAAAACTTACGGAATATCTGGATTCAATGTATCGTTTTTGAAGTCATATTCGGCCAGAAGTGGATATTCTAATTGAATGCACCGTTTCTGCAGATCTTCAATCTTCGTCTGATTGACTTCGAATGAAATAGTTTTGATATCTTCGCCCTCGTCGTCATCCCTTTCCATCTGTTCCAAGTAGTTGGCGATATCGTCGGGCACTTCTTCAGGTTTTTCGCTGTCCTTTCCGTTACCATTCGCTTCTTTACTATTGGCATCACTTGGCTTAGAAGTGGATGCCTTCTGAGTGGTCACAATGAGTCCGTCATCGTCTTCATTGTCCGCGTCTCTTCTGAGCCGACAATTCTGAATCTCAGGATCTTTGAGCAGCTTCTGAATGACTTCAGGGAACGGCGATTCAACAAAATATCTGTTATGCTTAAGGACCAGTTTAACCTTTCCGTAGCTTATAGTACAGAGATTTATGAATTCAACGATTCCGTCGGGAATTGATGTTTTGCTCAGTCGTCGCAAATACTCAATGATATCTTGAGTCTGCAGACCGACAGAAACGGCCGCATAGAGCGAGTAAGCGGTCAGTTTGTATTCGTGGATGTGTTGCGGTCGCGTCACTGGCTGTCGGTCGGGAAGTCAAATCAAGCAATTAGTAACTATAGTCGTTATCATTACTCTCAACGGCTCTACAGTCTGACGGAAACGGCCGGTGAAGAAGTCGACTTATGACGGTTTCGGTCCGACTGTGGACACTAAGAACTGTTGATTGGATTGCATTTTACTCACCTCTGAGATGGCAATCAGGAAGTCGTGCGCGTGTTTATAGACCGGAGAGAAGGTCTCCAGAAAGATGTGGCCGTCGGGCGCCACCCAAAGAGGTCGAGACATGTAATCGTCTCTAAGAATCAGGTCTTTTCGGTAGTCTTTGGCTCCGAACTCATCTTCGGTCACACCTTCGTTGATCGTACGACTGGCCGACTCAGGCATGGCATCGCCGATGACCTCCTGGTCATTGTCGGCATTATCTTCGACATTACCGCTATAATTAGCTTTTTGATTGTATTTCGGCTTAAATTTGCTTTTGTCTGAAATGTGAGCAAAAATTAGTCAATACATTAGTATTTTAAACGGTATTTAACTCACCTTTTCGTCCCATTTTGTGACCAAATATATGGTCGACAATAAACAACTAAACACTGTCTTAATTACCGCTAATTATCACAACAATTATCAAAACAAATGACAACAAAGTCTTTTGACTTTTGCAAAGCGAACCGAAATCGTAATGTTTTTCAATGGCTTTCGTTTGGAGTTTTAGCGCAAGATTTGGGGCTTTTGTTTGAAATTCACTTACCGTTGGATGTCTTCAATGTAAACAATATTCGAGTTGAAGACACGATTATACGTATTGGCGCACAATTAAGACATTAATTAATTTGGAATTTAGAACAAAACAAATTTAATATTCATTAGATTTAATGGTAATTTAGATTAATTTACTAAAAAATGAGTGAAAACTGCATTTCACTCATTCAAACTGAACGCCTGTTTCGTGCAAATGACGACAAAACCACTAAGTTTTGGGGTTTTAGTCATGAGGCCGAACGTTAGGTACTATTGTACACGAAGATGGCTCCAAAAGCTAGAAGTGGAGACCAAAGCTATTATAAACAACGCTGAAAAAAGGTACCAAAAGTTAGACCAAATCGCTATTGAATTGGCTCTAAAATCAAAACAAATTAAAACAAAATGTTTTAAACGCATAATTAAATCAATTAAATCATTGAAATTAATGAATAATTAAATATTACACAAAATATTATCTAATGAATAATAAATAGTGAAGAAAACAAAATTCTAAAGCGGATTAACATTAGTTTCGTCTAATTGTCCATTAAAACACAAATATACTTACCTAGATAAGATACGCAGCAATTAAAGAGTTTTAAAACGTGTTAATTATCAGTAATTTTATTCATTTTAATCATAATCGACGACAATATATATCTTAATTCTAAACATGATATCGTTATTTACAGTCAAAACATAACAATTGATTCATTTTTTTTGTCGATAATAAGCTTTGTTTTAGTCATTAATCGTAATTATGTTATAAATATAAGTCCTGTTTAAAGCAGATAATCAACCAATCAATCGATAATCGATATTAATCGAGCAAATTGTACAGCAATTCAGATGAGATTTCTTCAAAATCAGCTACAAATGACGCACTAGAATGCGCGAGGCATCTCCTGGAGATGACCAAACGCCAATCGGAGTGCCAATGACCAAAACAAACATGATATTTTAGACATTATTCGGGGACAAAGTAACAGAACTGGATCTAACACTAATATATTGATGAGCGTGGACACAATTGGCCAGTGCCCACTTGCTCGCTAACCCCCCTTCGGATTAGTCAATCGCTACGCCCGCGGCTATTGTGCTGAGTATTGGTCTTAGAAATAGTGGCCAACCAGTGGTCAGAAGCGCACAAATCTCTTGACGAAACGGCACTCAAAACTTAACCTTCGGCTCAACTTTCAGTAGTGAAACACAAATCTCTGATTTATTTACTAATTATAACTATTTGTCGCTAAAAATCAAAGTCATTCTAAATGAAAGTATTGAAGGACTGAATGTCGATGTGACTAATAAACAAGGTATCAACCATTGACTTGAGAATCGAATCACCCAGTAATAGTGTACACATGCTCTTTCAAACTCGACTTTATAGTACAATAAATGGGGCCCAATATAAGCCGTTTTGCACAGGGCTATCGAAAACATAATTAAAAGTAATTGTAATAATAATAAACACAAATATAAGAAATCAATAATATTAATGACAAAATAATATGCCATAACTATTAGCTCAAGAGTGAGGAGTTGTCCGGTATATCAATAATTACACGGAATATCGGATCAAATGTCAAATCAAATGTCAAGTCATATATATATCTAACAGTTGTGCGGCCACAGACTGACCTTCGGTGGCCAGATATAGACGCAGTCAGAGCGAGACACGGGTTGGCCAACGATCGGCGGTATAACAAAAATAGTATAGCAATGAGTGAGTAGTGAAGGTCCGGCCAAATATGGAGCACTGGAAGGCCGGCCCGCTCTCCACGACTGGTATATACCGACCAGAAGTGTGTGAACCGCAACGAAAATATAATATAAATTAAATATCAATCGAAACGCCAGACATAATGTACATCGAGTGGAGTGTTGGCCATCAGTGTCAAGCCATCAGCCCTTACAGTATGGAACAGCTGGAACTACAGCAGCCAGAGCTGCGCTCTTTGCTCTTCTGTCGTTGATCTTGCGAGTTGTGCTCCGGCAGGTTCTCCCTGGGCACCAGGTGCATCACACTGGTCTTGCCGAGGGGCAGTTGCAGCGCGGCCAGCGTCACGTTGCCGTGCAGGAACCGGCCCTGGAATATGAGCCGCAGTATCTCGGCCCTGGACACCGACTCGTCCCGCCACTCGTCGGGCCAGTGCTCGAACACGTACTGCGCTATGTCCGCGGCCGAGTCGTTCGGCGAGAAGAGGAACTCTTTGGCCTTTCCGCTCTCGCCGTAGGCCGGAAGGATGAGTCGTAAGTTGATTTTGTCCGACGGGATTCGGGTCACCATTGCCATCGCGATGGCACAGTTCGGTTAGGGGCGAGCACTCAGTGGTCACCACTCGAGCTGTGAGTGGGTCTGAGATGTGTCTGTGCGGACCAGTGTTGACGACGAGGTCAGTCTCGGGTAATTCACTCGCGACTCGAGTCAATGGTAACTCAATATTCAGATCACAGTATAGGACACCGAAAGTGTTGCTAATGATTGCACTTCGCGTCAAGACTCGACGAAACACTCGAGACTATTAAAGCCCAGATTATAAGGCATTTCATAATCGGGTTTAACGACTAATCCCCGAATCGATAGCCTTCGGTGACTTCGCGACGCCTTACAGTTCACTCGACTCCAAAGCTGAGGCCAAAGCGGTTCTAAACCTGTGGTACCAAAGAGGACACGAACTGTGGTCCGACGGCGGGTGCGGTCGGCGGCCACCAGCGATCGGTTGGGCGGTGTCCGGACTGCGTATGGATCAGATCTCAGCTGAACATTGATCTGACATTTGTTTGGCAGCAGAGGACGACATTTGCACACATCTAACACAACCAGACAGAGAAGCCATCAGACGCTCTGACTCTGCTCTGCCTGACTCCAGCGCTCGCAAACACCACACACACGACCACAAAAGGGACTCAACTATGGCTAGAAGTAGAGCGCACTTATGGCACCATTACTGAGTGGCGACATGAGCCAAGTCCCTCCTCTAGCCCATTGAGCATGATCATTGATCATTACCCGACTGCCTTGACATACTCACATACATTGCGCCAGTGAACGCGCATTGGATCGAGTTATATGCAGCGCTACACGATGACCATGCTCGTTTGGTGACAATCTGTTTGCTGGCTGCGGAGTCGCAAAGCCACTCATTGGCGGAGGTCTACAGCTCTTCGGGTCTGAGCTGCAGACGGATTACTGGTCTGCCAGCGATCATAAGCCAAGTCTATGACATGAAGTCTTATATGAATTCGCGGAATCATGATTAGAGCAGAGCCTGCATATTGATCTTGCTAAATGTTTGATAAGCTAATGTACTGGTACCCTAGTGGCAAGCTTATTGATCCTGACGAATGAGCGAAATGAGCAAGTGCACTGGAATAGATGAGCTGGTAGTGAATCGCCAATCGGAGTCACGCTCTGATTGACGACAGGCCATCCGAGTGTGACAATTGTCTGCCAATTAGCCACCGATTGTGCGATCCATTGTCAATCGCTGCAACTCAAATAGATCACCTTGCTTATCTGATTGCGTCTGATTGTCATAGATTGTATGCTATTGTCAGCTATTGTAGTCAATCTATTGTGAAAGCAGTTGTTTCACTACTCGTTTCCTTATTTCTACACATTTCTCGATCAGATAATTGCACCTTAAATAATAAACCTTGATTGTGCCTAGATTAATCCATTGCCATAGAATAATTTAGCTTGCTATTCGTGCATAACAAATCAATAGGACTATCGTTGGACCACTCATTGCGATACAAGAGGGGATCGGTTGCACCAAAGGTTCCAATTGGTTCTCCATTGAAATCTATGTTCTAATTGCTAGAAAATCTGACACGAGCCAAACAGACAGCCTTGACAAAATATTACCTAGTTGCATCCACAATCAATTTGCATGTTGACCTCGATCTCGGGCCGGACCACGGAATCGGGTCTCGCTTTTGACTAACATTTGTAACAATATTTGTGAATAGACTCAAAATTTTGTGGTAAAAAAGCAAAACAAAACAAAAAAAGTGAAATCAAAACAATTTGAAAGAAGCGATGGATTAGCTCTTCGTTGGCATTGATTGCTAGTTAAGTGTCGACGAGTTGGTTGTCGACGTGCAGTCCAATTATCAGTAACGTGAAGATGGACTTCAAAGAGCAATACCAGGACTCGTGTTCTTCGGTCACAAACGCTATCCGACTCAACGACTTAAGAGGTTTACGGAAACTGATCCGCGACGGCAAATGTGTGGACGCGATGGACAACAGGGGATGGCGTCCGTTGCATCAGGTCTTCAGCTCTTTTGCATTGTTTTTATACCAATTGATTTTGCAATAATAGGCGGCGATTAACAAAGAAGAAAATAGTCATTGCCTTCTGGAAGAGCTCCTCAAACACGAGGACACAGACGTGAACTGGCAGTCACACGAAGGCGAGACCGCACTGATGCTGGTCTGTCGCCACCGCAGACCAGAAGACCCGACTGTCACCAAAACTGTGGAGACTTTGCTTAAGTATCGAGCAGATCCCAACATCACCGACAATGAAGACGAGACACCTTTGTTGGCGGCCACTCGATCCGGATTGACATCTGTAGTCCAGATACTGGTGAAGGAAGACTCGGTGAATGTGAATTGCGGAGACTGCGGTGGTTGGACACCATTGCACGAGTCGTCCACTCGTGGCGACAAAGTTATGACCCAAACACTTCTGAAGTTTGGGGCAAAGCTCGAGGCCAAAGACGAGTTAGTCATCTTCGATAACTTACTGCAGATGAATGACAATACTGTTCAGCACTCAAATATTGATCTTTCAGGTGCGGAATGACACCCCTCTTCACCGCTGCACAACACGGAAGACTCGATTGTCTTAAAGTGCTGATCGAAGCGGCGCTCAATCAGGAGATGGAGTACCTCTTGGACGAGGGCGCCAATGATGGCGCGTCTCCCGTCATGATTGCCGCTCAGCAGGGATTCACTGACTGTATCGAACTTCTCATCAAATCGGGAGCCAATCCTAATAAGTAAGTTTAAACTTCAAACCAATTCTTGGAACTGATTCTAAAGAATTCTTAAGCAAAACTAAATTAAAACCAATTGACTAAACATTATCTTCTTATAAGGTTCGCCAACGATGGCGTCAATGCTATTCATTTGGCCGCCGAATGTGGACATCACAAGACATTGGAACTGCTCTTACAGAAGATGGACACCAAGCAGATTGAGAACGAGTTGAGACCTGATTTACAAGAACTTAAAATTCGAAATCCATTGCATTTGGCAATAAGTAACGAACGGCTGAAGTGTCTGAAAGTGCTACTGAAGTCTGGTTTTGCGGTCGAGTCCATCGATTATCTATTTGAGCAGAAGTTCTCGATGGCTATGCCTCCGCCCAAATACATCACACCTCTTGGTCTGGCCATCAGTCTCGGCCACAGAGATGCGGCCAAAATGCTGCTCCGGTGCGGAGCCAACCCTAACAGCACTCATCCCAACGTTTACGCGCCCACTCATTGTGTCTTCTCTGTGATCGACAACGAGTTCGAACGCGGAGACAATAACTACCGAATGATGGAACTGTTGGCCAGACATAAGGTCAACGTCAACTACTGCCGCAGTCCCGAAGAGCCCAACGAATTACTGCACTCGTTGTTCAGTCCGTCATCGCTTCAGTTGCTTCTGCGCTACGGTCTGGACATCAGAACCTGTTTCAAAGAGGGTTATATCAACCGATTCTTGAGTATGTCATTCCATTTGGTGACTCTTCACTGGTACCACAATGTGCTGCCAGTGGTGATCCACGTCGTCGAACGGAATGGTGTGGTTCGCGACCACTTCACAGCACTCGCCCATCACATTGAGAGCACTTACAAACTCAGGTTCGGTATCGATGACTACAATCCCAGTGTTTGGAAACCGATATTCGATTTGTTTGAAAGACCGCATTCCCTCAAAGAGTAAGAACTCATTTGTCGACTGAGTGTAGGCCATCACTGACCACTGTTTTTCCTCCACAGGAGCGCCCGATTCGCTGTCCGCCGGCAGATATACTCCAAGTGTCGCAAACACGACATCTGTTTCCCCGAAGCGATCGATTCGTTAGACTTACCGCAGAGTCTTAAGGAATATCTGGCGTTCGCTGAGTTCGCTGTGAATCCGATTCTAGTCTGAGAGCCAGTCGTCAAACGATAGCTCAGTATTGAAACCAATTGTAAATATATTTGTAATAATAATTGTAATGTAAGTAAAACTAAGTTTTGAATAACATTTTAATTGACTTTCAATATAAAATACAATTTATAATAAATGTTAATAATTGTGATAATAATCAATGGAATTGTCATTTGATTTGATATAAAATTAAAATAATTTAAGTCTATATTAGATATAATAAAAGGTTTGATTCGATGAGAAACCGAATGATTCGGTTGTAAGCGATTCAGGTCTGGAAGCCGAGGGTCAGTACATCGAAGCAGACTTCGCACACTCTCACGGGTTTTGTCAAATTGAACTTAAGAATCGGCAGGTCTTTGCCCGAACAGCGGGCGCACAGAATGCGTCCGCAGTGGCGGCAGTGGTGCTTACGGTTGGTCAGACCGAACTTGAGGCCGCACTCCAGACACGTGTCGTTGACAGTCCACGGCGGCTCTGCCGGCAGGAAGTCGAGCAACCGGTACAAGAGGTTCTTAGTGGCCACAGAGTGGTTGAAGATGTTGACGCCGTCGTTGTTGCACGTGCCCAGAATGGCGCCCGACTTGACCAGCGCTCGGCACAGATTGCCGTTGCCGTTCATATAGGCTGTGGACAGACAGTCAGTCAATAAGTTGATCGGTCGGATTGCGGGCAGACTCACCCAATAGGAGCGGAGAATTTCCATTGCCGTCGACATTATTGACGGGATATTCGGGCATCGATTCGTAGAATATGTCGAAAATGGCGGCCGCGTTCTCCCGGCCGAAGGTGGCCAACAAATGGAGCGGATTCTGGCCTTTGACGTTCACTGTTTCGGCATTGATGCGCGACTCGGTGAGCAGTACCTTGCAAGTGGCCAGATTGCCCCTCTGACACGCCACGTGCAGAGCGTTGTTGCCGTTGATGTCCGTGGCGTCGAAGGCGATGCCGTTGTCCAACAGTATTGAACAGATTGTACTGAAGTCGTGTTCAGCCGCTAAATGGAGTGCTGGACAGAGATATTGTAATCAGAACTCGACTTCAAAGGTGTGATTGAATGTCAAAAACCTGTTTGTTTGCTAAAAGTCAAGTCATTGATGTTGGCTTCGGCTAAGAGTAGGTTCCGAACTATCATCTCATTGCCGGCCTCTGCGGCCAAATGAAGAGCCGTCTTCTGAGTATTATCTCTGACTCGTGAGTGAACTTTCACTTTAATACTGAGCAGAAAGAGCACGCCTTCGATGTCCTTCTTCTCGACAGCGATGTGCAAATAGTTGCGTCCCTTTCCATCGAACTTTTCGGCCGCATTCGGCTCTTTGATGAGTATGGAAAGCGCGGCCTTATTGTTCTTGTACTTAATACATAGGGAAAAGGCTGTGTTGCCTAAGTTGTCGCGCAAAGACAGATCCAATTGCTTGCACTCCAACAGCAATGTACTGATCTTCTGGTGTTGGTTAACAATGGCTATCATGAGCGCCGTCTTTCCCTCGATGTCCTGTGCGTTGACATTAGCCAAGTGTTCCAAAAGTGTGTGCACCACCTCTTCGAGTCCCCAACCGGCGGCCATATGCAACTGAAATCGATATCAAGTTTAAAATCATTACCAATTTAAGAAGAATGTGTACCGGAGTTTGTTTGTCGACATCACCATCGGTTCCATTGGCAGTGGGAGGGGGTCTTCGCGTGGCATTGATATCACAGCCGCATCTGATCAGAAAACAGGCCGCTCTTTCATTGTTCTCATCGAGGGCTCTGTGAAGTAGGCTCTGGTGAAGTCCATCCTCTGCGGGCGACCAGAAGTCGGTATCACAGTTATACCGAACCAAAACGGAAGCGATGTTCTCGTTCTCCAACTGCAGTGCTGTCCACAGCAGACAATTGCCATCTTTGTCAACAATATTAACGTCAGAGCCTTTGGCGCAAAGCTCTTCGACAACAGATTCCAATTGATGTCTGACCGCTAATTGGAGACAATGTTCGCCATAAGGTGTGGAGATGTTGGGGTCCGCCCCGTGGCTCAGCAGAAACTTGGCATTCTCTTCATCGCCATCAATGATGGCCAGATGCAGAAGCGAGAAGCCATTCGCGTCCATTACGTTAACACTGGCGCCCGCGTTGATCAGCATTTGTGCGACTGAGTGTTGGCCCGAATGTATGGCCAACGAGAGTGGCGTCTGATCTCTTGAGTTCTTGGCGTTCAGATTGGGCCGCATTAGAGCTGACCCGACATCACCTTTCATGGAAGATCCGTTACCGTTGCGGTTGAGAATCACGTCAATCACTGCCTCGTGTTTGCCGATAATGGCTAAATGAAGAGGAGTCTGATTGAAGACCTGTTCTTCTTGTGGCGATGAAAACGAGTCGTTTAACCCGACGGGAGAGGTCTGGAGATTGCAATTCGCTCCTTGGGTTCAGTGAAATAATTTTAAGGATATAAGAAATTTCTCAAATCTCACAAACCTTTTTCGAGAAGACATGACACAAGATCTTTAAGGCCTTTAGCCGCGGCTAAAATTGAAATCATTGGTTAGTAAAGTGATGCACAAAACAAGAGAAATACCGATATGAAGAGCGGTTTCGCCTCTATTGTTGGTCAAATTGATTTTGGCCCCGTTGGCCGTCAAGAAGAGTCCGGCCTTTTCATTGCCATTGCGAGAACAGGTGTGTAGCAGAGAATCACTCGTCTCCGGGTTAATCGACTCCAACGAACAGCCCTTTTTGACCAGATCCTCGGCAAATGACATGTCTTGACTGAGTTTGTCGAGTGAGAGCGCAAAACTGGTCGAATGGCCTTTATTCCGCAAGTCTATGGACAGCTTCGGCTGTTCTAATAACACCTCGAATACTGCTCTGTTCATTGCTATCACTGACCGGTGCAGCGCTGAGTTGCCATAATTATCTTGGAGGTTGGGGTCAGCGCCGGCGTCCAACAGGAGTCTCGCCGTTTTGGCGGTGCCCTCACTGTTCACTTTGTCGGCGCACAGATGCAGAGCTACGTCACCGTCAGAGTCGGACAAATCAACCGAAGCGTTGTGTCTGATCAGGAATTGAGCAGAAAAGTGGTCGTCTCTGAGGATAGCTCTGTGTAGAAGTGTCCGACCGTTGCTATCAATGGCGTTCACATTAGCCTTATGTGACACAAGACTTTTGGCGATGTCCTCCTGTTTGGTCTTAAGAGCCAAATCGAGTGGCAGTTCACCCGATTTGTCGGTTTCGTTCAGTTTTACCACTAATTGTGAATCAAATTCAATCAAATAGAGGAACAGCACGTCTTCTCTCTTGATTCTGATGGCGGTATGCAATGGATATTCTGTCTTCGTTTTGAACATTTGGTAGAGAAGTGGTGCCGACATCGTGACAAAGTCATCGCTGGTGAAGTCGTCCCAGTGATTGGACACCAGTTCCGAACAGTGATTCTTAAGCATTTCGGCGCCGATCTCATCGGCAGTTTGATAGAATCGGACACAATTGGACACATCGACGAAAGACATGAGTGTCTGTTCGCAGAGCTCGACCAGAGATGACAAGTCATAGCGCTTTGCGGTCCGCATCACATCCAGAATGAACTCTTCGTTGCGGTGCGTGAAGTCGATTGTGTCCGTATAGACCCATCGGATCAGATGGAAGCCGACCTCAGAGTTGACTTGAGTTAAGTCGAGTTCCGAGCTGTGGTCCAATTGGTCCCATCCGTCGCTGCGGGACGAGAGCACGAATTTATGGCCTTTGATGGAACTGCCGTTGAGTTTGATGGTCAGGTCCGAGTAGAGCTCTTTGTCGAACAGTTGGGCCACTGTCCGGACCAGTCGGGAGACAAACGAGTTGTCGTCGACCACCCCTTTCTCCGCGTTCAACAGATTGTACTTCTTCTCGGTTTCGGTGTACTTCTGCTGTAATTTCACGTATTCTTCGCGCAAAAGACTCAAATGCTTTTTGCATTTGTCCAGTTCTTCCGAGTCGCGACTCATTGTGGCAGCGGTTGTCTAATGGTCTTCGGCGGTGACGGCTCGGCAGCCAATTGTAATCAAGTTTGACGACTGATTACAATCGCGTTATTCAATGGTTTTGTTTCGCAAATCACTTCTCTTTTGAGTCACACAAACATAATGTAAACAAATCGCTTGGCTTTGGCTTTGGGTGTGACTGACGCCCAGACAACACAACAGGTGACAACACCGCCGATGGCCAAGAGTAGGCCAAAGCAGTCAACTCGTTCAACTGGGTCTGGCCACGAGTTGACTGCAAGAACTTGGTCAGTTTAGCACTGGCAGAGGGTTTGCCAGCAATTGTCCGGTTGAGGACGAGTCACACAAGAGTTGTCGACAGCCGAGACCTTAGCAGTGATAACATCGTCTCTCATGTGCCATACGAGCCATACAATTGATAGCTGGCATCCGATCGATAATCAATTGGAATTTCATCTATAAATTGATAGCTTATATGCAAATGAAGTGCGACTACACTCGAAAGAGTCGATTGAGTTAAACCGTGGACTTTAATAATCAAATTAAGTCAACCATTTGTCGTCTAATAGAAGTGGGCGTTAAGTGGAGTAATGCTATAGTTTTGCGTCCAAACAATCAATTAATTAAATGAACTCTCGATTTGATACTAACATAATTGACAGATCGATATAAGATAGGACAGTATGTTTCCAGCGATGCTCTTTGTCCACCACACAAATCGATTTATTCCACGGCTATTACTCTTATAAATAGTTTTGTTGATCTTTAGTTCAGTCGATTACACTTTTCATCTGCCTTTCCGGTGCATTTATTATCATGGAGATTTCTCGCAAATAATTTTTCAATTCAAACCAAAGCTCTTAAATAAAATATACCATTATTTGCTTAAAATAATTTGACATTTTAAATTTTCAAGCAACGAAGGCGGTGATTTATATAGCAAGCTATATAGCTCATTTTACTTCCTACAATGATTTTTTGGTACATGTAAAGTCTAGACTCTAAACTACTTATTTTTTTCCTTCTAGCTAGTTTGCTTATTATCCCAGTAGTATAATTCCAAAGCGATCAGCAAATTATGCTGACAAAACAATCTTGATGATCATCATAAACAAAATACTCGACTCTTTTTAAATGTTTTTATTAATTTTGATAAACAACTTGCAATCGATTATTGCATTGAATTACTTTTACACATTGAAAGTTGCGATTTCATTAGTGTATTTCACAATTTTGTCAATCGAATAATAGTCCAATTCATCTAGTCATCTAGCAATTGATGTGAATGACAGCAAATCACTGCACAAAGAATACCAAGAATTAAAGTGCAGAATTCCATTGACAAAAACGGAGATCGATTTAGGAATGAAGGGAATAACCAATTGATTTATTATCTATTTGGCTGAATGGACGAGTTGTGACACGTGTGACCCTTTCCACCCGTACATAGGGTAGAGGTACGACTGCATATGTACATGTGCAGATTAAAAATAGATTCAAGATCATAATAATAAGTTTAATTAAGTTGACATTTAATAACGAGCTCAGTATTACACTGAACGCAAGCAATGCCAATATTTGTCAATATTTGAGCAAGAATACTAGAGAATTGCATCACGCCACGCATAGTGCACAACATTCTTGACCTTGTTGTCTAGTGCACTGATTGGGAGCAAATAAATCAGCCCATTGTGACCAAACATTAATTATATTGGAAGCCATCGGCAGCCCTACTATCGCACAGTCTGTGTCCTAACGGACGACCTCTCGAGTCGAGTCGAGGCACGTCTTGAATAACATTATATTTAATTGTGTTCTAATTGAGAGACACTTATAAATAGCAGCCAATTGTCTGGCAGTCAGACCTCTCCCACACATTCACCCGCTATACACATAACACATACCTCTGGTAAAGCAATTCAAGTAAATAAATACAACGAGTCGTTCAAAGAATATTCTGTAACTCTATTTCGAGTGTCGGCCGACCCGTCGATTCCGTATGTGTTGACGGCTGTGGCGCCAAAGCGGTGCTCGATTTAGCGCAATTGGCTAATCATCTTGCTAAATACCATCTCAAATATTTACTAGATTATTAATAACATGTTAATCTTAATGGTGAAAAACAGTTTAGCGCTTTCAAGCAATGAAGCGAGCCGTGAAAAACAAGCTTGTTAAGGCGATTGTCAAGAGCCGGAGTAATCCGGGTCGGAGTAAGCCCGGAAACGAGCCAATCAATTGCACCATGGCAATAAATGTCAATATTATTCTTTTGATCAAGCAAACACGATCCATATGCTCCAGTGAACATGTTTTGTCAAAATATTATACTAATTGGCCCAACATTGCAAGTTTAACATAAATATTTATGATGCCAATATCCAAGGACAATCGGTCGTTAGAAGATTCCATCAGATAATCTAATATTCTTATTGGGCAACCGTATTGCCAACTGAGTAGCGCACAGGTCTGGCCCGCATCCAGGCTTACATAACTTGCTCGCTAACTAGTGGAACCCCACATCAAGCCTACCAGAGTCTGACTCTCCATCTCCCTGAGGCCTACTTAGCGCTACCAACCTAGAACTCTACTCTTTTTTATGCCAAGAACCAACAGATTTCCAAGAATAATCACTTGAAAGCGGAGGCAATCGGAGAAAGTTATGGGATTTGCTTCGAGAAGAGGATTCAGTGGAATAATTGAATGCAAAAGAAGTAATTCATAACCCGTATGAATATTAGCTCCACTGATGAGTGCAAGCATAATAGCCGGCATTCCTGCCAACCCTTGCTCAGTCTGGCGGAACACCGGTGTGTGAGGCGGAGGACAAAAGAAAAAGTTAGTGGCCATTACACAACTGCAACAACTGTCTGCCGTCTCAAGGCTCAGGTGCATCGGTTTTTTCCGATCTTGTTTGGGCGCATGTCCTCAAAAATTATATAACGAATGGACGGCCGACACCTACTCTTATGCTAATACCGAGTAGACGTACGGGTGGGCCGCGAGGGGCCCGGTCTGCGGGCGAACGGCTCGCCCGACCGGTCCCAGCACAGCACAAAAATGGTTAGGGTGTCGGTGACCGGTGACAGACCGTAAACCAGAGCACAACCGTTCACCGACTGGTTCCGGGCCAGGAATTGTTGAGCGCGCAGAGGCGGTGGGCCGAGGCGTGCGCTGCCTGTGCGGTATCGATCGGGCGCGACGTCGACGCGCGTCACCGCTCACGTGCGGGTTTGCCTCCAGTGGTGTGCGTTTGCGCCGCCAGTAAATTGATCTGTGGATGGATGTAGTGATGGCAGTGTAGGTGAACTACTCGGCCAATTCAAGCCATAAACCGTTCCTCGACTTTACGTCATCTCGTCGTCGCCTCCACTGAGTTGTGGAACATATACTTTGGCACGAATTACCCCTCACCGGCACTGCAGCTCTAGAAATGTTACCAATTGTTTGGCACAAATGTCACGAATCAGGCAAAACATATATTGATATTGAGCCGAGATAAGTGTGAGGACTGGATTCAAGACCAGTTGCAAGTTTATGTCAACTTCAGTGTCAGTAAAATTCTGGTTCACATTTGGCTCTAATCTAATCAGAAGAATGGCTTATCAGTTATCGAAATACCTTTAAATCACATAATATGACACAAAACTGACTGCAATTGGATTGCATTGCATTGAGTTCACTGACACAACAGTGACGGTGACTGTCGGATGTCATTGATCACCAAAACCAAGCTCATGCTAATAAGTTGATATGCTAATGCCGTGAATGAGCTTGCAATTAGCTAGGTTGGCGATAAAGCATGCATAACTGCGATTAGAGAACGAGTTCCTCGAGCAAGTCGAGCGATTAGAAGCCGATTTCCCTTTCAGTTTGTAGTCTGTGAGGGCCGTCAGTGCCGTCAGTGCCGTCCCAGTGGTTGGATCTGTCTGTGAGTCAATCCTTGGCGCAGAGGACGGTCTGTCTGTGATTGACTGGATCGGAGTGTGACCGAAGAGGGCTGAGAGGAGCGCATGAGTGGAGCGGCATCACAGCCACAGCAAGTGCAGTGAACGGACACAAATGAGCATGCAACTCTGCAACTCTGCCACTCTGTGCAACTCTGGTCGGCACACACACCACATCCTAATCCAGTCGAAGGGGTTTCTCTCACTCGAGTTAATAAATAATTTCAAAAGTCGACAAAAAGATAACACTTCTTGTGGCTGAAGGAGTCGATCACTGAAAACAGTTGCACACGTATTGCCAGAGGAATCCCTTTCCCTTTTAAGGTCTGTGCGGCGACCGTTCCGTTGAGCCGATCGATACCATAACTACACTACACTAGTGCTGGCACTCCAAGTGATAGTCCGAACCATTCGTCTGATATGTCCAACAATAAGAACCATAAGAATCTGATTCCGGACTACACCAAACGCGAGATCAGATGTGTGGCCATCTCTCACACGCCGGCGCCCAACGGCGACATCCCGGACCTCGTCATCAGTGAGTCGCCCGACTTCGACGAGAACAAGGAGCGCGGCAACTGGTCCAATGGCCTCGAGTTCCTCCTGTCGTGCCTGTCGTACGCCGTCGGCCTCGGAAATGTGTGGCGCTTCCCGTACCTGGTCTACCGGAATGGCGGAGGTTTGTGCCAAGTTTCACTTAACTTGCTAATTGCATGTGCAACACACCAGCACCAGGCTGACATTTGAGCCATCACTATGATATTGCACCCGACACCCGTACCCGTCATCAGACACCCAATTGATCCGATCCTTGTGACTGTCTGTCGCTATCTCTTGGATCACCAGTTCCAATTACCCTTTTAGACGACTTATTTGTACATGTAACATTATCAAAATCCTAGCGAAAGGTGTAACATTATCTCGGTTAAT
>JAQGBE010000391.1:0-19535 GCA_034698225.1 Scheloribates latipes | reverse complement strand
AAAAATCCTTAACATTGTTTCCTATGGGCAAGGCAAAATTTACCCCCCTAGCGGTCAAGTCTTTCCGCTACCCTGGTATACAAAGTACATGCCGCATGTCCTGCTATAGCAGACACGTGCTAACGCACTTTGGCCATCGATAAAATTGTCAAGATTGATTGTACACTATCATAGCATACCTCAATCGAAAGCTTATATAATCAAGAATCAAATACCAATCAAATAATTTATGTAAAACACTAATGGGAATTACCATCAGACCATTTCTAGTAGACCCAAAACTTTGGGCACGCATTGTAATCACTTCGCCACTCAATCTCTGTTCCTCTGATTCTGGACCCTTAGCCACGAACCGGTCTTATTCTTGTAATTGCCCGCCTCGTCGAACTTGGCCAGACACAGTTTGCCAGGCTTGTTGACCCGAGTGACCTTGGTGCTCGGCTCGCAATTCAATGGCACATCTCTTTGGGCCCGAATCAGGCCGTCGGGCACGTCGTTCGAGCCGTTCAGGTCAAGCGAACGGCTGACTCTGAGCGAAGAGCGCTTGTCTTTGATGAACGAACTCAACAGCGATTCTATGAGTTTGTACTGACGGGAGAATATCTGAAGTATTTCAGGCGTTTCGCTCTTCTTATCGGGCATTTGAATGAAAATACATGGAATGCAATCGGGATCTGAATTGGTCGGACAGCCGACGGCCCAACAGAGATCGTTGATATCAATCGATAACAATATTTCCTTTAAATTAATTGAATTAGAATTTTAATAAAAAATTACGATTCAATCGAATTTCTTACCGGTTTTTCTTTGGAGATGACATGAAGTCCGATCTGATTGATGGCGACCCAGACTTCGAGGTCATAGTGACTCTTAAGTGAGTCGAGCTTTGACTTGACTGGTCTCTCGATCTGCGCCGAGAAGAAGGCACTGCCATAGCAGGGAATCTGCCAACACAGCTGAAGATAGCCTTTCAACAACTTGTACGCCGAAAATCTATTGTTGTCGTTCGGTATCTCTCTGTACTTCTTAGTGATATTCTGAGCGCAAACCATCGAAGGCGAGCCTCTGCTCAGAGTCCGGATCAGTCCAGTCATACGGTTGCCATCGGTTTTGATTTGATTGCGAGGAATGTATTCTTTCAAATGAGTCCGGAAATAGTCGACCGACTGCTTTGACTCCTCCACACCACCCGACGGCGACTCTATGGCCGCCTGGTATGCGGCCAACAGTTCAAAATTGTCGGTCGGATACCTGCCCTGCAAGACGTTGAGTTTGGCCTCAATGTAGAGCAGATAAAGTGCTCCGATGTCTCCTTCCGGAATCGTGCTTTCCGTGGTCTTATCGCAAAAGACATTTCGCTGAAAGCTTAGAGTTGGGGCGTCTTTCTCCAGAAGAGTTGGATCAGTTAACAATTGAGTCGGTCCGTGCTTTTCAAGCAAATGGTCCCATTTGGCCAAAACACAGAACGGTTTGTGTTTGGGCTGCAACTGGAGCTCCAAAGAGGGCGAAGTGACCCAAATGGCGAACAATCTCTTGTATTCGCTGTCAAAAGACATTTGGTGGCCATCGCCGAGTCCTTCATCGCACAGATGTCTGTGAACTTCGTCGAGTACTTCGCTGGCGGTCAGCGATTCGGCCTTCGAGTTGAACGAGACGTCGATTTGGGTGTAATTCATGAGAAATACAGACAAATCTAATTTGTCTGCAGAACTCATTTCTCCGATGGAATTGATTTGGAGTCGAGTGACGAAGAATGTGTCGGTTCTGACCACGAGATGAGACATTTTCAGTTGTTTTCAACACATTCTCTCAATATTTCAATTTTATAGGAAATGAGTTTTAAATTACTTACGATTTAAACCAAAAGTGGTTTTGAAATACAATTAATAGAAATTTGTTTGAATTGAAGCGAAAAATACATGAATTTAACGCAATTTAAAGGCAATTAAAAGCCATTATTAAACCGTTGTTTACGTATTAGTGAGTCATAAGTGGTGTGCGATTGGCCTCAGAGGCAGACATAAGCCGTTTCTATGCTTTCGTCACTATTGACGCCACAAATGTATATGAATATGAATGTCTCCAACTTTTCCCAATGGAAACGATTTCCCATTTTAAACGATTCTAATTAAATGTCATTCACTCTAACATTGTGTCGTTGGCGACAATCGGATTGTACTTTACAGTCCAGACCAGAACAAAGTCCGTCAATCGACTACAGTTTGGCAATTGACTGCCAATTTCTAGTTGAGTCTGAAGAGACACTTATTGAGTGAATATTCAATTATTGGAGATCTAGTCAAACAATCTATTCGACCAACAATTTTGACGATTCTCTCATATCATAGAAATAGGAATTGCATTGCAATTGCGAGCAGTTATTCAGTGTTCAATTATTGATGATATTTTGGAATTTTAGTTAAATAAAAAATTAATTTATTTGACACTAAACACGATTTTATGTATAAATGACCGCAAATGCAGTGATTGGTCGTTAAGATAACAGATTGGCCGCCAATAGAGGAACTGTTGAGCCATTGGAACCTTTGAAAACAATTAAGTGTAAAAACGAGTTAATCCGTGACTAAACGGCTGACGAGAAGAATCGGTTCAATGGGTGGTCAGCAGTGCAATGATCATGCAATACAAGTATATGAAGAAGTGGACCAAATGAAAGCCCAGGCGAGCCATCGAGAACTTCATGTGCTGCTTGAGATTTCCCCGGTTATGGATTTCGGTCGCGTCAAAGAAGCCCAGGTTTCCCTTCGGTATTGAGTAGTACCTGAAGACATATAATCACCGATTGGAACAGTTCTTACAACTGATTGCAACTGACTTATAGCCGATCCACGACAGCATCGGTCCGTTCAACAAGAATATGAACCAATGGTTTGTGAACAACAGGAGTATTACCAAAATGGCGTACGATATCAACTCGGGAATCACCCACTGGAACAGATTGGAACCGATGGAACAGATTGGAACAGATTAGCGGTGACAACGAGCTAGTCATCGCTCACCTTGTTCAACTTGTTGCAACATTGCTGAGCGTTGATATAATCGCACTCCAAGTCACTTAGGGTTATCACCTGAGGACCAGACCAGAGACAGTGTTATGACATTTGAGAGATAACTACAATATAAATACAATATAAACGGTGAGGAAGAGTAGGGCTGAAGTGTCAAAGAGAGCGAAGATGAAGAGCGACGAGTCGATGGACATGACTGACGATTGACTGACTGGTGACCACTGATGTGGTCAACTGATGCGATGTCTTTGAGGCCACGGCTTCAGACACTAAGTTGTGATAAGCGCTCAAAAGACATGACATGAAGTGAAGTGAATCACACAATCGGAGCAGTGATGGCATTACTGGCACACCAGAGGTCGCCAGTGGTCGCCACTGCACACAACAAGAGGGGAGTTATTCTCTGGTTATCTGTTTTGCTGTTTGGCTCTTATCGCGAGTACACAACTGCAGAAGCCTCGGATCAGCTCAAGACTTTACGTACGGCGTGACCAGACTTAACATCAGAGATGAGTGGCGGTGGCAAAGACCGGATCAATATGTTTCCCTCCAGAATGTATGCATTGATGGCTGATTCCACGTCTTCCTCACTCAATGACAATTATAATTGTCATTTAAATGATTGCATTTAATGTAAAATTGTTTGTGATTTAGGGCCCAAACCCTTATGAAGAGTCGGCTGAAGGGCGCACAGAAGGGACACTCTCTGCTCAAGAGGAAGGCCGACGCCCTTCAACTGAGATTCAGATTAATTCTCAAGAAGATCGTTGAGGTTTAGAGCCATTGATAATGATATGAATGGTCTAACTGTTTGTCTGTTCAGACCAAGTCGTTGATGGGCGACGTGATGAAGGAGGCCTCGTTCAGTCTGGCAGAGGCCAAGTTCGCCGCCAGCAGCGACTTCAACGCGATTGTCCTCCAAAACGTGACCAAAGCCCAGATTAAGGTCAAATGCAAGAAAGACAATGTCGCCGGTGTCACACTTCCCGTCTTCGAGAGCTATCAGGACGGCGGCGATATCTTCGAGTTCGCTGGTCTGGCCAGAGGTGGACAGCAATTGGCCAAACTCAAGAAGAACTACGCCCGAGCCGTGCAATTGCTGGTTGACTTGGCATCGCTTCAGACCAGTTTCATCACTTTGGACGAAGTGATAAAAGTAAACACTTCTTTGTCGCTCCGATTGTTCACTAACTGTTCTGACCTTCAAATAGGTTACTAACCGAAGAGTGAACGCTTTAGAACATGTGCTGATCCCAAGAATCGAGAACACTTTGGCGTATATCATATCCGAATTGGACGAAATGGAAAGGGAAGAGTTCTATCGACTCAAGAAGATCCAGGAGAAGAAGAAGAAGATTAGGGCCGTCGAGGATGCGATCAAAGCCGAGAAAAAAGCTCGAGGATTAGCCGTAGATGAAGGACCCAGTATTTTGGCGGACCAACACGACGAGGACCTCCTATTCTAGTTATCGATGTTCTTCACATCCATTGCATTGTATTCAAGAAGTCTTGTTATTATAGTTAATAAAAGTTAATTGATTTCAGATTTTTTTAATTTAAAATTTGATTTAATGTTCGTTTGTTTGGATATAAATTCAGTTTTTCATTACTTGTATTATATCTGAAGAGAATTTAATTGTATTTAATCGTGAAATGAAATGTCATTTGAATTCAGTTGTAATGAAAAACACATTTCGAGGGATAATATTGAATAAAAGTGAGAATAACCACGAATTGTCCATTTGATGCCTGTCTTTGGTGACACAACCTATCCGTGAATTCTGAATAAAGTAATCCCTATATTAATCACCGAATATCTCATTGCAAATGTCAAGCAAATACCCGTTACGTATGCCGTGACCTGAAGGCCAGCCCAAACCCCATGATTGGAAGTGCCAGTCTGTGGACGGAATAGCAGGTGAGCAAGGTCAAGCTACAAAACAGCTGGAGAGCAAACCGGGCCCAAAGCCTAATCCTTGCGATCCAAAGCCAGGAAACGAAAAGCCCTGTTTGTGGCAAACGATAAGACATTTGTCTCAGATTTCAAGCGATTTCTATCTCACGTGTTGCACAAATCCAGGTCTTGAGAAGCCGTGAACGTCGTGAAGACCTCCTAAGCCTCCGAAGCCGCCTAAGCCTCCCGAACCGAAGCCTCCGCCTAAGCCTCTGCCAAAGCCTCCCGAACCGAACCGACCGAATCCTCCTTTGCCGAACGTTCTTAACATACATCCAGTTAATCACAAGATATCGGAACAGTATCGCAGGTCACTTACGCCGTTGACAACGATGACTGACAAGAGATTATCAAAACAATAAGTAGAATACTAAACAAAATTGATTTCATTGTGATTTTGATCACCAAATCTGATCGAAACTAAGAATTCGTTGAAAATTGAGTCAATGGTTATCACAATCGCTGTCTTTATATACCGAAACTTTGCGAACAAAAGTTTACTTTATTTAGAATTTATGGAAAGTTTCGGGTTTTGAAGGTCTGATTGAAGGGTTGGTCTAATTTTAGATGTGATTCTTGTCTTTATGGATCAAATTGTCCCAACTTTTCGTATTTATTTGTATTGTTTACTGAATTTCACTAAATTTAGACGAAATTAATATTAAATCAGCAGATATTACAAAAATCAGTTCAAAATTAAGCCAAAATTTTCACGATTGCTGTCATTGATTGAGGTCATCATCGGTCCAATAGACGTGCTTTTGTTTGCAGTTGGCGACCAAGCTCAAACAGTCTGTGACGTCACAGCCTTAGCACACTGTTTGAGCTTGGTCACAGTGGTCACAATGGTCACAATGGTCACAATGGTCACAATGGTCACAGTGGTCACATTGTTCGACTCAAACTCTACTCCAATGTGAGAGTCAAACGCATCACTTTCGGAGAAGCGGACAAATTATCTGATCATTATATCATTAACAGGATATGTTTGATTGGAATTACAAATTGTTGAAAATGTAGATCATAAATATGTTTGGTAGAGAATTTCTTTGGCCTTTAAATTTTGATTGTTCCTCGATCAAAGGAAATGAGCTAGGTGCATGACCTCAATGGATTTGTTCATTTGGTTATATCATCTATAGCTGAGCAGTCTGGTCCATTTTCAACTAATCAAACAAGATGAATTCGTTGCAATTATTCTTCAATGAGTTCGTAAGTAATTCATTTAGCAAATTGTTTGCCACACAACTGACACACTTGGTCATTTTGCTCATTTTCAGCTTACTATTCCAACGAACACAAACCAATTGGATTACAAAAATCACAGAAAAATTCAGAAATATTTTCAATATTTTCTTATAATTTGGTTCATTTCAGTCATTTCTGCCACAATCGCCGATCGAGTTTTCAAATTAGAAAAGCTCACCTTGCTCAAAAGTCTGTCTTTGTTTCAAAGTTTCAGAGTATTGAAACAAAGCTACGCCTATAGGAAAGCAAGCAATTTGAATTACCTAGACGGGTTGCGCTTTCTCTGGAATGTCGCAATAATGATGGGCCACTTGAACGCCATTATGCTGGTGGCGGTGATGGAGACGAGCAAGCTCACCTTCGTGTTGGGCGGCACTGACCTCAGTCTCATCATCAGCGGAATGCTGTTCTCCATCTCTTTCGTCAGATTCGACAAACAACAAGACGCAAGTTGCAAACCAACCAGCCTTGCTTGCCTTGCTTGGTGCAAATTCTATTTGCTCAAAATATGGAAGACGTTTATCTTGCTCAATATGAATACTATGTTTTGTCTGGTGTTTTATGCCAATTCAAAGTCACTGATTAACTCGAATATAATGTTCCCACAAATCGATTCGACGATTGTATGGCTTTTCAATATATTCCTTCAGCAAAGATTCCTCGACTGCCACCACAGAGTAAGTGAAATGCAGAACCAGAACAGTCAGAACAGTCAATGCACACATCCATCACCACTTTGGACAGTTCACGCCGTGGATGTGGTACCAGCCGGTCCTCATCAATCTGATGGTTCTGGGCTTCGTCTACATGAAAATCTTAATCAAGTAAACAATCGATATTAGTTGACTCGACCATGGTCATGTGATCATATTGGAATGTCCAACAGAGACCACAAAAAGGCGATTCGATATTTGATTGTCATAAATATCATCTCTTACTTCACAACATTTTATTATTCGATTAACTTTCCTCAAAGAGCGGACACCCCAGCCATGAAACTATTGTAAGTAAGGCAACCGCATTGAGCCAACCAATTAAGCCAAACTCGATTGTTTCAGATCACTAATGGAATTAATAACACTAATATGCGATTCTACGGTCACTCGTAGTCCGGTTTTCATGACTGGTCTGCTATTGGGGTTCGCAATAGAGGTCGAAGAGTATAGACATTGGTTGAGAGCGACAATGAAGCGACCGATAGTGAGCGCGGCCATCCGAGCGACCACCTTGCTCTATCTGGTCCATTTGCTTGGCTTCGTGTGCCTACCACTGCAGACTGTGATTGGAGCTCACTGTTACTCGATTCTAAAGCATTTAGGCTCTATCGTGCTTGCTTATTTACTGGCCTATCTGTATATCGACGAGAGCAAGAGCAAAGTAATCAAGGTTCTATCGCACAATGTATTCCATTCGCTCAATATATTGACGCCAATCGCAAATATATTCCATTTCTTCGTAATCTTCCTAATTATGGACTATCTATATGTCAACGGATTCCAAGTGACGACCGAAGTGTTGTTCGATACGACAAACTTTGCGAAAGTGTTGGCAATCGAAGTGCTATTCATTGCAATACTCTATTCGTTTTCAATTGTGATAACATTTGTATTTTATATGCCTATGTCTTCGATAGAGAGTTCTATGAAAAACAAAGTAAAACAATCACGAAATCAAAATAAAATTAATTAACTCATTTAATGTATTCACTCGTTTACTATACATAAATAAAAATTTGAGATAATTTATTGGAATTTTCGCCGACAGTGTTCGACAGTTTCGTCTGATCTCTTTCCTCGAGTCAAAAGTAAAATGACAGTTCAGTATTTTCGGTCACTCTATTTCTATTTCGATTTTTCGTGTTCTTTTGATTCAATTTTGTGCTGTTCTTAACCAAGAGAACGACCAGAACTAAAATTCTAAGAGCGATCAATTGCATTACAAGCAGAATGTAGTTTCGGTAATATTGAGAATCATTGAGTTTATAAAAGTATAGAATCGATGAGATCTCAGTCTTCAGACACCGATTGAAACCATAGAATCTAATGATAAGAATTTCGATCATTAACTTAATTATCGAGAGATCACTCAAATATTGGAGACTATAATGCAATTGACTGATTGGAACCAAATAATTGCTGAACAGACAGAGACATATGTAGTAAACCATTGACACTATTAGACCTGACTTGACATCACTGGCGAAGAATATTCCGATAATATGTCCGATATTTTGTATGCAAAGTACGCCCAAAGAGAGGACAAAGAAATAGTCCCAAAAATAGTGATTGACTGTGAATTTGCCGACAATGAAGACATAGCCGACGATTGTGGCGATGGTAGGCACCACTTGGACCAGAGCTTTGGCCCAGTAGTAGACGGCAGTGCTGTACCAACCTGTAAGTCAATGGTATGAGAGGTGCGCTCAACTCAATTCGCTTTCCGACTCACTATTCCTGTGTTCGTTGAAAAACAGTTTGACGTCCGGAGCGAATGAGATTGTGGTCGACACCAATTCCAGTATAAGGAAGAGCAAGAGTGCGCTGAAATTGAAATAAAGGTTTTGGATAACCAAAGCCTCTCCTCTGAGTCTATCGGTTTGGTAACAGTTGGCGATCGCCTCATCCAGTCGTAGACAACCACTCGGTTTCGTCATCTCCGGTGTGAACAATAGGGTTAGACTATAACCGAAAGCCAAAATCGCCGTCGATTTGAGTATCAGATACTTCCAAAAGTGTTGATACGTTTGCCTCACATTTCTTGACAACAAAATGTATAAGTCTTTCAATGAAAATCTTTTGCTCAGAAAATTCAAATTATTTAAAGTGAGTTCTGTGTCTTGAGAGCATCGGTCAGACAATTGGTTGATCTGTTCGGACGTTTTGCCCAATATTTTTGAGAGCATATTATCGTTTGCGTCATTACACGAATATCTAATCAACACTTCGATCGGCGATTGAATGCGTGAGCACTCGATTCCACATTTGGTCAGATGCTGTGCCAACCCTTCCGGTGGTCCCCAATAGACCTGATGACCACCTTTTGACAGGACATACATTGTGTCGAACTTAGCCATCAATCGACTGTTGGGCTGATGTATGGACGCAATGACACAAACGTTGTGCTTCTCTGCCAAACTCTTGAGGCAATTAATTACCTTCGAGACAAATTAATTTATCACATTTGGAGACATTGTATATTTGCAAAGCACAGACCACTTCGGCTCCATTGCTGTCCAAACCACTGGTCGGCTCATCGATGCAAATGAAGTTGGCTTTGAGTGTTGCCGTCAATTCCATGGCAATGACCAGTCGTTTCTGTTCACCTCCCGAACACTTCTCTACTTTAGTGTCATAAGTATTGCTTATCAGAAGTTCTTCCATCAGATTCATCGCATTCTTGTGGTGATCAAACACTTCTTCCCTATTCTTCAGTCTCGAAGAATAAATCATAAGCTGTCCGGCTGTCAGACCAGTGGCCAAATGTTCGGTAACGTCTTGATTGATGAAACAAGTCTTGATTTTGTGATATTTACTCAAAAACAGTTGCGATTCGTCACTCAATCGGAGTGATTGCCTTCCATTTATAGTCTTGAGTAACGATGTCTTTCCCGCTCCCGAAGGGCCTAACAGTGCGATTCACACATTTAATCCCGTATAGAAATTTCATTTGAATTGCATCATTATTTGTTTTATATCAGGTATATAAATATGATCCTTTTTACTAATATGACATATTAATATGCAACCTAAGCATTTATCCAGCTTCCAAAATTTAATTATAATAGATGCTCAATTGAATATTACACATACATTATGTGTAATATTAGTACAATAAAGGATTCCGTGTTACGGGATTGAGAGCACATACCTAAGAGTGCAGTTATGGAACCAAATTCGAGACAACCGTTCAGTCTATTCAAAATAATTTTCTCGCAACTCATCAAAGATTTATGTCTTTTTAATGTCAGATCTGTCCACGCGATGCAAACCTTCCTTTTGGGCGGTATTTTAACCTCTTCTTGCAATTGAACAATCTCAATACTCTTTGCAACATCATCATTTTTATTCTGCAGCTTCTTCTTCAGTTCTAAAAGAAAATCGCGATGATTAGTGGTGGCCGACACTAATTTCGGATAGTTGTCGACATTGTCATCGATGGTGACTGTTGGCAACGCCGAGACTGTCTCTTGCTCATATAACTTTGCAGTCTTGGGTGTCTTCTTGAAAATAATTAGATAGATTGTGGTCAATACTTGGGTCGATTTGGTCACTAAAATAAGGTAAGAGATGATTGACAACGAGATTATGTAAACCGCAGAATATTGGACATAAACGAGGAACAGGTCTTCCGTCAGATCGTATTTGTTGAGTACATACGAAGTGCCGCCTTTTGGACATTGACTCCAACCGTAGATCACAATAATAACCGAATTAGATATTAGTTTGGTTATTGAAAATTGACTAAACAATCGGAACATATGCGGCAGGTCTTTGGTCAGAATCATTACGTTTGATAGATTGGTGAAGACGCTGTAGATTCCGACGGCAAACAGTACCGCAAAAGTGTCGAATCGGAGGAATATAGTTGCGATCAGATAAGCCAATGCCTGTGCGCACAGCATTCCGATGGCCAGCACTGCGGTGTATCCTAACAAACGATTCATTTCCATCGATTGGCCGCTTAGTGTGAAAGTGATTACAGCGAAGAGTACGGCATTGACGGCAGTGGCCAACCATTCGGTTATACTCTGCGATATGAAGTAAGCGCCAGTGCTATACCAGCCTTAAGAACAACAATGGGTTAATAATTATTAGAGGAAAACATTTCAATAAATTCTCACCATTTCTGTGCTCTTTCAAGAATATGTTGGCAGTCGATGGAAATGTGATGGCAGTGACAGAGATCGGAATGAACATAATGATGACTGAGTTGAAGAAAATGAACTTGATGTTCTCAAGCAATCTTGAGTCTTCCTCCAGAATTTGTATGCAAGTGGTGTTTGGATTCGACAAATGGTCAAAACATTTGTCGATTTTACCGATTATTGGATTAAACATTAGTGAAATGAAAATCGCAGTCAAACAGTAAAACAATGTCTGAACCAAAAGGGCTTTCCATCGGCAGACATACGACAAGTGCATCGACCGAACTAACAGATACCAGAAATCGGTGAATTTGAAACTCTTTGATTTGGTCTGAATTCCATTCGAGCATAATTTGAGTTCACCGCCGCCTTTGATGACGAAATTCTTTGCATTGGTGCTATTGACCAGACTTTGGACGGACTGGTCATTTATATCCTGAGACCCAATCTTCATCAGTGACTCGATCGGAGTCGAGTCAAAGCGCTTCCAATCGATTTGAAGTGCTTCCAAGTGTTGTCCGATGTCTTGAGGCCGACCACAATAGATATTATTTCCGCCAACAGACAGAACGTAAAGGCTATCAAACATTTCGAGCATTTCTTGGTTTGGCTGATGAATACTGACCATCACTGATATTCTGTGCTCTTTCGATAATTCACAAAGAATTTTCATAATCTGTTATATATGTCAATGAATACCAAGATTTGTTAAAACTGAACCAATACTCACAGAGAGAGCCGCTTCGCTGTCCAACCCAGTGGTCGGCTCATCGATGAACAGCACATTCGGTTTGACTATTGATGTCAATTCCAACCCAATTGTCAGCCGTTTTTGTTGACCACCACTGCATTCATCCACTTTATTGTCCTCGATATGACTTAACGACAATTCTTGGAGAATATTCTTAACATTCAACAAATGATTGAAGTGTTTGTCTCTTTTGTCGCAACTGTTTTTGAGTTTTGAGGCGTAAATCATATTTTGTTTGACAGTCAAATCCATAATTAGATAATTCGATTCGTGTTGTCCGATGAGACAAGTCTTGTATCGCTCTTCACTCACATATATCTTGGTCTCCTTCGAGAGGCCAGTCCTGACTCTTCCGCTCAAAATCTTGATGAGACTTGTCTTTCCGGCACCGGACGGACCCATAAGTGAATGGAAACCATAACCGAAACTTCCGTCCAATTCATTCAAAATTGTTTTCTCTCGTCCGAAGAGTCCATTTCTTCGGACATATGTCAAGTCCTTCCAAACAATGACTGTCTTATCATCACTCGAACTGTCTGTTTGAGACATTTCTCTAACCGATGAAGAATTTCAAACTGAAATATATAGACTTTATTTTGTTAAGTCTGAATATTAAATGGAGACAAAATCATAAAATATCAAGTTCAATAAACTGAACATGATAACATTTGTCGGCATTGTCGGGGTTGTCAAAAATTTCCAGGAATTTCATTTTGAAATATTAATTTCCTCGAATTTCTCAGTTTTGACGATTCAAGTTCTGCATAAATGACTTCCGAGGTGTTCACATGTCACCGAAATTGGTCCAGAATTAGAATGTTGAACCGCAATGTTGAATTATCCACCTAACAATTATTGTCTGTCCAATCAGCGGGGAGACAAAATGTGAGCTCGCGCTACAAGAGTATTGTTGAGTTGTAGTTTCTGAATATGGAATCCAATTGTTCCACGTTTATCACTCTTTCATAAAATTATCATCAAGTCAGTAAAGCCCCTCCCAGTTGTCCCTTGCTCAACTACTTCTGAATACATGTCATTTTTCCCATTCCAAGGCATCTCCTGATGGTATTCAATGTCTTGGTAATTTCTTGTAGATAAATTTATTTGTCGTTTCTTTATTCAATTCTCAAATATTGTCCATTTGTTGATAAATTGTTCGCAAAATATTAATAAAATATTAAATTGGTCTGACCAGGGCAGCTAGATGAAATTTCTAATTTTTCTTCACCTAATCGCGAGTTTATAGTTTGATCCAAATGCAGCAACAGTGCCAATACAGAGATGTCCACCTGTTGTAACAAGATGATTGCCAATTTGGCCATGCTCAATATGATCAAGAACGAGAACAGTTGGATTCCAACCGTTTGCTGGTTAGAGATACTGAATTGTGTTTCCAAAAACAATATACAATATTCCAACCGATCAGTATTTATTACGTGAATTAGATGCACAGTCACTGTCTTGAAAGACAAGTCTTCCACCACTTGTACCGATGCGGCCATCGCTGGCTATGAGTCGCACAAACTCGTCGTTGGACTCAATGAATCTGATTTGCAGCAAATATCATAATGACAGGACAAGGTGCAACACACTCATCGAGCACATACCGAGCGCTCCTAAGCCTAAAAAGTAGTACAAATAAGTAAAAAGTACTCCCTATTTGTTGCAATGAATTTGTATCTGACATTTGCCAAAGTTCTTGGCAATGAATTTGCGATCAAATAGGAGACTAAACCAATTAACAGAAGATTATAATAGCACTGAAAATAAACAGTTTTTGTTAGTGTGAGCAGTGTTTGGCTAAATTCCAAACCCACTAATCAAGCAAATTGTAATCATATGTCAAACAAGCGATGAAAAGCGAATTCATTCACTGAATTTCGTGAATGCTGTGTGTGTTGAGGGGGTGTGGCCTCAGAGGCAGAGCCAGACAGGGATGGAGTGGAGTCTCGGAGTCGAGTCTGAGAGCCATAAACAATACAAACAAAGCCCGAGTCGTGAGACGAGTCGTCAATGCAGAGGTCCTCTCATTAATACCACTTGTCTTCGCCTCAATTGAGTCCAATCCATGATATGAAGAGCTGTCCACTCGTCACATAAGGCAGACAATGTCGGGAACTATTCTGGAGAACTTGTCAAACAAGAAGTTGTCGGTTGTCTTGTCGATAATTCTGGTCATTCAGTTGATCTCGTTCTTCATCGGCGCCTTCATAGGTAAGTCACTCCTTGCCAGCCCTGGCCGGCGACTCACACGTGTCTGTCTTTGTCGCGGCCGCAGCTCCGGCCCCGTCGAGCACTGAACAGCTGACGGCCGTTAAATGCATAGCCGACGACACCGAGAAGTTTTCGATCCCGAGAGCGGTTTTTTCGCCCAATACGGTTGTGTCGGAAAATTGTCATATTATTCCCGAAGAGGACAACACCAGCCACGGGTCTGAAATTGGCTGATGAGTGCTGACTGTAATTGACTGACATTGATATCTGACTGACAGCCACATTGTCTTCGCCTTTCAACTGCCACTGCCTCGCGATCGCATTCAATTGGATTACAGCCGATGGCAGCAGAACCTGCTGACCATCTTAATCCCCGATGTGACCTATTCGCCAGAACTGGTTGAGGACCACTTGTTCCCTGACAGCTCCCACGACGACCTCATCAACACCACCATCAAAATGAATATTCGGTTAGGAGTTCGCAATATCGGCGACAAGAACTGGAAAGAGTACGCCAAGAAGAATGGCCTCAAAAGAACCATTTCGTGCAAAATTGATGCCAAAAAGGTGAAGATTCAGTGATATAATATATAAATGGAATTAAGTTCTTATTGAAATTATACGTGCATTCAATACATAGCGAATCAAAGGATACAAATATGACTGCGATTTGATCCAACTCTTTGAACTGCAATCACTGTATTACGACTATTACTTGATTAATCTGGATTTCGTAGACCAAGGTTTGTCTAACGATTACAACGCATACATCAGTCACTTATTGTATTTCAGAAATGGAAAGATTCGGTTTCCTCCAGGACCTTCATCTGGTGGCCATCCACCAAAACGGCGGATTCACTAAGATCTGGCTCTTCCTGAAGACAACTTTTACTTTCATGACATTGTTGACTCTGATTTGGTTCTCAAAACGTCTGAAGCAATTGCATCGCGAGTCCACTCTCTTGGAGAAGACACTGATCCTATTGGGCTGTGCTCTGAGTCAACTTAATTTTCCCATCGAATTCCTCAGCCTTTGGTTTGATCTCGAATTCATGTCATTTATTTGTGACTTAAGACAAGGAGTATTTCACTGCGCACTCCTTGCCTTCTGGATTATCTTCATTGGAGAGCATCTCTTGGTAAGACCCATTAGACATTCTTCTGGTTCTTTTGCGGGCATATTATGTATTGATATTGGTTTATAGGACGGCATTCATAGGTCGCGTCTGTCTTCGTATTACAAACAGCTGAGTGTTGTTCTGATCGCATACATCGCTCTGTTTATCTTCGATTTGAGTGAGAGAGGCATTCAATGGTTCGACCCCTTCTTCACCATCTGGGAAGTCGACCCCCGATTCGCTTTCATATTCATAATAACGGCTATAATCTCTTCGTTCGGTTATTTCGTATTCTTGTCGTATCATATTTGGTGAGTCTTTTAAACATTAATCGTTACCATCGATACTAATTCAGTGCAACCAAAGGCTCGCGTTTCGCAATATATCGACAAAGCAGTCGAGTCTGCCGTCGATGTCGTCCACTCGTCGTCTCCTCTATCAGGGAATCATTTATCGATTCAAATTCCTTTTGTGGGCAACTCTTATCTGTGCGGCCGCTACTCTCTTCGCCTACATTATGGGACAGGTATGCCGTCTCACGTCAACCCATACCTTCTTATTTAATGACAATTTCGTCATCAGATCTCCGAAGACCAGTGGTATTGGGAGGACGAGGAGGCGCTCACACCTCTGCAGTGGAAGAGTGCTATGTTTACCACTGTATATGCCCTCTGGAACTGCTATGTGATTACACTTTTAATTCTTTACGCGCCATCACATAAAGAGGTGAGAATCTCGATATGGAATTTGGTCTCAATTGATGACAATAATGACAATCACACAGAAGTCGGTACTAAATGATGTGTGAATTGATGTTTGGTTTATGTTATGGCACACTATTGTATCGCATGTTTTTTAAATTTGAGGCTTACATACAATTAATATCAATTCTAACTGGAAGATATCAAGCTATAAAATGATAATTAGCAGCCAAATGGATGCATTCGACTCGTTTCACTCGATTTTCAATTTGGAATTTCCCTGAAATTTTTGCAAAAATAGAACTCAATAACATTAAACCTTCCAGTAATTATTATTATTATTTTAAAGCTTGATATATTCCAGTTAGAATTAATATTAGTTGTATCTTCACGAGTGGCCACTCAGTGATCGCTCTCTTTGTCCACTTTTCCCTTTACGCTCCCATTAATTGCATCCGCGCTCGATATTAACGAACAAATTGTCTTATCTAAAGCTCGGACCAAATGCAGAAGAAATGTCTGAAGAGATAGAATTCAATCGTCTGACTGAGAACGAGGATCACTCCGGCGGACAGTCCTCGAAGACCGTCGACGAAATCAGTGATTTACAGCTTATGCAAGAGTTGGCAGCGAAACAAAGCATTGACTGAAAGCATTCTTTTTGCCATTTTTAGTATTTAATCGTTTTTTAGATATTAATACTTTTAATTAATGCCAAATATTTTTAAACCCATATTTTCATTGCTATCATGTGTTCATCGCTTAATTTAATTATTTGGACTATCGATTGGTCTTGTCTTCCATTGAATTATCGCAAAACTTGATTGATATTGAATTAACTCTAATCACAGTATTACTGATAATTGCTTTCAATTGCATGACTTATGCCTGCAATCAATGATAAGTCAAAACATTTAGTATTGTTTTTCAATCATTAATCACTTCAAACATTGCTTCCAATCATTATATAATAATTTATAAATTAATTAAATGAAGTTTGTAATGATTTTTCAATTGAATCTTTGGAACTAAATAAAAGCTTTTGTTCGAAATTCGAAACAATTAGAGTGACTTAACCTTCAAAATTAAGTCCAAATTGAAGTCAATCATCGGTTTAATGTCTCGCTTCTAATTCATTTCGTGTCTGAAAACCGTATTTTTGATGGTAATTAAATGGTTCGTCTGAATTGGTGGCCAAAAGCGACGGTAACTTATTTGAGCGAAAAGAAGTTTCATAGTATAGGCCAAGAATTGACCTTGTTCACATTTTCAATGTAACTCTTATAGCCAGAATACGTGACTCCCAAGCAATAGGATTGAGTACAAACAGCAAATTGATATTTACTCGACTCCAAAAATAAACATATTTGGGATTCAAGTGAAAGCACCTTTCTCAATTGCTCAATTGTGCCCGTGTTTGATGTTAGTGTCGGCTTATAATTGAATTTTTGTTGTGTTTGACAATAGTATTTCAATACTATTGCAGACACGTCTTGAAGTAAGACCTATAGGAAAGCAAAACGATTGAAGCGTTCAATGAGTCAATTGATTGGACATTACCAGGGTTAGGCGAGTAGGGGGTAAATCCCCCCGTTTTCAAAAATTGCAAACCCCCTGATTTGGAAGTAGTTAATCCTCCCCTTTCTAAGGGCTTTTGGCCGGCGGCGGCCATTTCCGACAATTTGAACCGGATTAAATCGTGATTTAAACTGGATTTAGCCACAATTAAGCTTAATTACATCTGATTTACAAATTGATTTATAAATATTGACTACAAATCAAATTGTATTCACTTCTCACACATCTCTTCCTCTACATTAAAGCACAAATCGTTTGTTTCCAATCATTCACTTTTGACTTTTGTTGAGTCTTTCCTTGATTGCCGATACAAGCGATGGGAGCGACCGATAGCTGATCCCCGAGACTGACATCACAGCAATCACTCTGCAGTCGCACACTATTCGGGTATCTCTTCGTTGGTTTCTAATTAGAAATACCTAAAAAACGTTTCATTACTCTTGGATTTCGCGTGTATTTACTGACTGAGTAACGGATATCTGATTAAAGAAATATAATCACAAACTCTTTGGAATTATTGGCCAACGATCGGGACATTCATTATATTAATGAAGACATTGGTTTAAATCACATCATTAGATACCATAATTATGATAATCTTTTATCATAACTATCGGATTATTGAGTCAACAAATGGCAGAATATTCGTAGTGAGCCCTCATCTGAACAGAATTGTGTGTACTGTCGAGTCTTGGATTGTAATGGCTATAATTCAACTATAGATAATCCAGCTATGAATATAATAATCTTGTAAGTTGGATGTTGTGTTCAATTCTTCAGCTATCGATAACTCGATCCGAAGATTATCTAAGATTACCGATTATTTACTGTTAACCCTAGTCTTTATCGGTAAAGTGAGGCCAAGTGTTGTGCAATAAAGTGAAGTGAATGAACATTAAATTAAGTCAAGCGTCGAGATTAGGCTTATTTACAGAACCAGATTAGCTGACAATCGACTAATTATTTTCATGAAGTGCTTAATAAACATATTTATTGACTCGTTTTGACATAACTATTATCCGTTCGTAAACTCTTGTGAAACATATCTTATCTAATATTGTCCTACGCTTTGTGTCATAACAATGATGTCATTCGGTGTCAACCAATTGGCCGAACGGCCGATCAATTGAGTGGACAGAAGCGCAGACCCGACGGCGCGACCGCTCATGTGCTCCACTCAGGCCTTAAGTTCAGACTCTCTTCGCAGCCACTAATCAGTTAACTTCAGTCTGACTTCACTGACGGCTCTCCTCTCAAACATTCGGTAAGTCTTTTGCAAACTTTTGTCGCTTTTATTTAATTCTTTTGACAACAAAACAAACCAAAAGAATATGTTTTTTGAATTCAAAAGATTGAGAACTAAACGAAAAGTCAGATAATTATCGATAACTACTGGCAATCGTGTACTGAATGCCGACCTTTGACTCGACTTAAACCCAATTACTTGTTGTTCGACAAGATTTCATTCAATATTCCAAATCATTGGAAAATATTTATGCAATGTTTGTGCGCTCGTTATTGGCCTTAGTTGTAGTGCTCATACATGTATTGGCTCACATAAATCACCAGTAATTGTTCACAATATTCTATTCCATATTTTCTACTGAGACAGGTAAATACAATTGATAACTTGACCATCTAGAAGGTATCAAGATATAAAATTTTGTTATTTGAATTTTAAGACATTTTGGTATACTACCAAGTTGAATATGCTGAACATCATGATGACAAATGAAATTGTGAATAACACCTTGCAATTTTTTAAATGGCCAAAAATGTTTGGATGAGTTGTTACAATTTCTGAGTGATATGAGAATATTCAAAAATTCTTTAGAAATAATTACACTACTGTAGAGTGGATATGACAAACTTGAATTATTATTTCAAATACAATACCGAATAGTACCGGTTAGTTCCCGCGGGAGGTAAACGGTATTCTTTATTTTTTATGACATTTTTGCGACAATTAAACGGTATCATTTCTCATTCAAATTTTGAGAATTGAACAGTTAGTTTCTGTTCCGAAAGTGGTGCGACAATTAATCGGTGCGACAACTAACCGGTACTATTCGGTAATT
>JAQGBE010000390.1:0-19558 GCA_034698225.1 Scheloribates latipes | reverse complement strand
GCTATCATGCTGAATATGAGCCAATAATAACAATAACAAGAGTAGGAACTACAGAGGAAGTACAGCAACAACAATATGCATGCAATATATACAGTGTGTGCAACAAATACACTCACAGATGAGCCCCAGTTGTCAGATGAGACGAGAGCCGAGTCTTTGATTTCACTGGTAATTTGTCCGAAATCACCATTATTTCTGGGTTTAGTGGAATTGTCGTTAGTCTGAAAGCCATTATTATTGCCAAACGCATTGAGATCATGGTTTGGTCCGTTCGGTCCAGTGTTGAGTCCTTTACCCGCCGCCTGAGCCCAAGACCCCGAAGGCTTTGGAGACGTAGACATAGTTTGATCGCAGTTTGATATTTGTCGGGAATTATTTGGCCAATGATTAGTATTTGTGTTGGGAGTAGTGTTGCCCCACTCGGGCGACGTCGAGCTCATCGGTGGAAGTGTTCCCCAACCAGTGGACCCACTCGTCAGCGACTCTTCACCTCCGCCGTGAAGACCCATTTCGGCACTTATTTAGGCCAATCTTGACAATAAGTGACCACAACTTCAGTTCACAACGTATATAACACAGTGTCTTCAGCACGAAAATAGATACCACGTTCACGCTATCAATGAGTCAAATGCTCGCTTCAGTCGTTTGGATGTCGTCTGATCAGCGATGTCTTCAGTGGATTGGATTGGATGGGAGAGATTGGAACAAATGAATAGATCATTGGAACAGACATTCAAGCAATCAATAAATTGGAGCTAAATATCAGCGCCTAATAAAACATTAGAGCAATCGATAGACGATAGCAGAGCGAAGTCGTATTGCAGTGCATCAGACGTTGTGAACGATTGTCGACAACATCTAAATTAGGAACAAATGCCAACTCTTCGCAAACCAATCACTTGAGAGCAACTCTATTTCAGTCCATAGTGGGTCTACCAGTGCCCGACAGTGCCGCCACTGCAACGGCACACCACAGTTGGCCACTGGACGGGCATCGCAGCCAAAATGGCTAATTAATTAGTAATAATAATCGAGACATTAATTTAACTTTGATATCACGTAATCGATTGCTGTCCGAGCCTTAGCTCTTGGCTCTGGCACTGCACAGCACTGGTAGAGCACAGCCGAGAGTGCGCTCACGTCATACGGCTATACGACAGCAGTTGAGGATAGGATAGGACTCAATACGAGCAGAGGGTAGACAACAAACTGCACACAACTGAATGGCTTGCGTTCACTGTTGTCAGCTCTGGTCGGAGCAGAACAGAGCCAATAGAGGCAGCAATTGAGTGAACAGCGCAAAGACATTGCATTGCATTGAATGCAGCGCTCAATGCAAGTGAATGTGAATGTGTGCCACCGATGCCATCCAGCAAACTATCACTAACGGCACTAATGGCACTGCAAATGATTGAATCACTGCACTGACAAACATATTGGCGTACATGACATCGGTGGTCACCTCTGGTCACTGGTCAGTGCACTCGTACGGTAGCACCACTTGGAAGCATAAACAGTGGACATATCAGGCAGAACTGTGCCACACGTCTGCTGTGGCCAGACAGCAGGTCAGATGAGCTAGGTCATGCAGGTGGCCACCTGTGCACTCTGGCACTGGTGAGACACGAGGACAGGTCTGATGTGTCGCTCTTATGTGTCGCATAAGAAGATAGGAACAGTTGTTTTGACTGAGCGAGTGATGCCTGTCATCTGACCTGACCTGTGCTGACGCCAGCGTTTGGGCCACTCAGCAGAGCTCAGGTCGGGTCGAGTGAGTGGCCACAGAAGAGACTTACCGATCGGTGTGAGTGAGCGGTCAGTGGTTGACAGTGGAGTGGTTTTGCACATTAGGACAGTCGGACAACGATATGGCGGTTCGCAGTCGAAGCCATTTTGAGGGTTGCCTTCACTGTTTGGCTGAGAGACTGAGCACAGACTCGAGTCGAGTCTCGCACAGCAGTGACTCGCCTGAAGTCGAGCCAACGTTAGCACACGATTGGCTAAATCAGAGGCAAACCTGTTGTCAGCGCACAGCACAGCACAGCACTCAACACATCTCTGCTCTGAACCACACAGTGTTCACTTGAGTAGAGCACAACCTGAAGCTGAAGCAGAAGCTGATCACTGATCAGTGATCGCCACTCCACTCAACTCTACCTGCACTGCACCAGTGAACTTGCCGTCGCCAGCACTCACCTGGCCGACAATTAGCTGGTGCTGGTGCTGGCACAACTTTGCCACTGCCTCTACAATGTGGCAGATGATAGCTTAATCTTCTCTAACCAAGTCTAATAGATTGTGCTAGCGCATTGCCCAACATTGACCAGATCGATTCAGGCTAGAGCTAGAGTTACACAACTTGCACAACTCGAACAGGTATTGCATGTATTCTTTTGTGACTTATGGCTGCTCTCGTCTTTCACGGCTGAAGACAATTGATGTCAATTTGTAGAAAACCAACGAAAGCCAACCAAAGCGTAAAGTTTGGCAAAACTACAACCCTTTGAAACTCTGTTTTGTGCCCCTAAGGGCTGCTCAATGCCAACCATAGAAGAGGTCTGATTAGACAACTTATAGGGGAAAGGATAGGATAGCGAACAGCACTACAGTCAAAGTCTCCTAACTCTGGTTTGGAGCCATCGATAACTCAATTTATCATGATAACCACTTTCATTTATTCACACCAACATATCCGGTATCGCAATCTAATTTACAAACTAATGAACTAGCACTTCGGCTTTTGTTAAGCTTGTTGTCGCATAACAAATCTCGATTGTTCTTGCATTGATTGATTAGCTTGCTGATTGCCAGTTTGCAACGATTGACAAGATAGTTGTAATTTTAATTTGTTATAATGAGGGGCTTATTTTATCTGGTTATATCGGGCTTAGAATGTATCCAGGCATCGAGATAAATTAGCTAGCGTAGGTTTGTTACGAAATGGCCAATTGATTTGTGTGACATTGATAGGCCTGATATTGTCATCGAGTTTATTTAAGCGAATGTACTACAAGTTGTTATCAATTGATTAGCAACTCATTTCAATAAATTGTTAATAAAATATTCCAATTAGATACCACCCTGCTCAGATGACAAATATAGATCGAATTATGCGACTATTTTTGCCATCGATTATACATGTATTAGCAGATCACTTGCATATTAAATAATCTATATATAAAATTTAATAACAAGAACTTAAAATTGAAACTTTCCTCAACGCGTTTAGTTAATTAACCTAGTTAATCTTGGCAATTCCTGAATAAAATGCTTAGAATGTTATGCAAAAGGGTAACTAAAGTGAGAGTAAAGTCTGATTGTAATGAGGAGAGTGTGGTTTGAGGGCTGAGGGCTGAGGGCCGACAATGCGCGACACCAGTGATCGCCACCACTCACAACACACACACTCTTATTGACTGAAACTTTTTCATCACTCGTCGATTGATTAGACAACAGACCGATCTGTTTGTGCAGACCAGGCGTCGCCTCATCTGTAGCCAATCAATCGATTGATTTTGCCCAAGCCTATCCTCGGGTGAGTTGCTGACTGACACTGGACATTGACTGGTGACCGGTTGTGACCACCGCTCGCACCGTCATCCGCGACAATGACAGTGCTATTGGGTTTGGCGCTCGTCGTTTGAATTTGTTTTGAGCCAATAGACAGCTATTTATACATTTGACTGAATGTGATCTGAGTTTTGGTCAAATAGTTGTCACCTGAATGTGGATCTGGTTCTTGAATTGGTTCTTGGATGGTGTTATTAGCGAACCAGAATCGGAGACCAGTTTGTTATCTGAGTTATCGTTGTTTACTTCGAAGCGAAGCGTTTATCGACACTAAACCAGATTAGGTGTCCTTCAGTGCAGAGCACAGGCATAGAGTCGGTTCCCAACTCTAGGCGTTCAAGAAATCAGTTTAAGAAAAATAATTTGTTTTAAAGAATCACACGATTTGTGACTCGATTTACATCTTTTTCCTGATTAGTCCAACGATTGCTATATCTTTGATGAGTTATTTACGTTATTTAACATCACTTCTGCAGAGAACTGCCTCTCATTCGCGTCTCAGCTCTCATTCACCACAACTTGCCGTTTGTCGTCAGTTCTCTGTATTCAAGCCTAACATGTCTTCGAATAAGTGGTATCTCAACCAAACGGTGGACGAAAGTGATCCACAATTGTTTGAAATGATCCAAAACGAAAAGAGGCGACAGAAGAGAGGACTCGAAATGATCGCTTCGGAGAACTTCACGAGTCTTGCAGTCCT
This sequence comes from Scheloribates latipes, assembly GCA_034698225.1. NCBI lineage: Eukaryota > Metazoa > Arthropoda > Arachnida > Sarcoptiformes > Scheloribatidae > Scheloribates > Scheloribates pallidulus. The sequence continues at coordinate 15,288 of JAQGBE010000390.1, read as the reverse complement.
TCAGTGCCTCAGCAGTTGTCTCCACAACAAGTACTCCGAGGGATATCCCGGACAGAGGTTGGTCTCACAGATTGTCTTCTTATCGATTGGTCTGAAATCTGATAACTATTAAATTGGTTGACATTACACGTGTTTGTGGTTTAATTGCATCAATTTTAATATCATTATAAAAATTTAATTATTTTAATATTCAAAGTTTTAAATAATAGAACCGACATTCTTCCACTTTGAACAGAGTTATCTATACCGCAATTATCTGGCTCATTTACTTTCATTACGATATCAATAATATTTGAAGTGTTGCTAATGAGAAGACAAGATTTCGATAACTTGAATAAACTTTAGCTAATAATTATTTTCATTTCTATAGAAGAGTGATTTATAAATTTTAATAATTCCTATTAATCGACTATAGATTTTCGTTAGACTTTTCCGTGTTTGCAATTTGTCAATAAGCTAGCACAGCTGAGCTATGATGACCTAGCTCAGTGGTCCAGAGCAGTGATATCCAGCTGAGAGGGCTATCATGCGAGTCAAAGTTGGTCTTCCCTTAGCAACAGACGATCTAAATTTGCTCCGAAGCCAAACGTATTTAGTACTGAACGCAAAATCTTTTTGTGTGAAAGACTGGTCTGAATGCAAAACCTGTTCTCTATTTTCTGACAATATTTCAACTGATTTAAGTGATTCTCAATTCACGGATCTCCAGATACTACGGCGGCAACGAATACATAGATCAAGTCGAGCGCCTCTGCCAGAAGCGGGCTCTCGAGGCCTACGGTCTCAAAGCCGAGGAATGGGGAGTCAATGTTCAGCCTTATTCCGGCTCTCCGGCCAACTTCGCCGTCTATACTGCTCTGGTCGGTCCCCACGGCCGCATTATGGGACTGGATCTGCCCGATGGCGGACATCTGACCCATGGCTATTTCACTGAGAAGAAGAAGATTTCGGCCACTTCTATATTCTTCGAGTCGATGCCGTATAAGATCAATCCGGCGACAGGTCTGATCGATTACGACGAACTCGAACGAAACGCCAAACTTTTCAAACCCAAGTTGATTATCGCTGGCATCAGTTGCTATCCAAGAAATTTGGATTACAAGCGCTTCAGAAAAATTGCTTCGGATAATGGAGCTCTTCTGATGGCAGACATGGCTCATATCAGCGGTTTGGTGGCCGCCAAAGTAGTGCCGACACCGTTCGAGTATTGCGATATCGTCACCACAACCACCCACAAGACACTGCGTGGACCGCGCGCTGGCGTTATCTTCTATAGAAAGGGTGTAAAATCCGTGTCTAAGACCGGAGAGAAAGAGCTCTACGACTTTGAAGACAAGATAAATCAGGCCGTCTTCCCTGGCCTGCAGGGCGGCCCCCACGAGAACACGATTGCCGGTACACTATAATTCTCCAAATGATTAGAGTATTTATTGAATAAACTTTTTTGTTGAAGGCATCGCAACGGCTCTAAAACAGGCAAATAGTCCGCAATTCGAAGAATACCAGAAACAAGTGGTACTCAACGCTCAGACTTTAGCCAAGAATCTTGTTTCCCGGGGCTATACTTGCGTTACGGGAGGAACAGACAATCACTTGGTTTGGCTCGATCTCAGGCCAATTGGTCTAAACGGCTCCAGAGCTGAGAAAGTTTTGGAAGAGATATCGATTGCTTGCAATAAAAACACAGTTCCCGGCGATAAGTCGGCTCTCAATCCTGGAGGCGTCCGATTGGGTACTCCGGCACTGACCACACGGGGACTCAAAGAGGCAGACATTGAACGGGTGGTCGAATTCATCGATGAAGGTTAGACCTAGTATTAGCTGTGGTTATCGTAATTGTGATCTAAATATCAAATGATTATGTGGTCAGGTCTGCAACTGGCCAAGGAGATCAAAGCTGCCTCACCCGGTATTTTGCTCAAGGACTTCACCGCAACCATGAACTCTGAGAAATTCCATACGAAGATCAACGCTTTGAAACTGAGGGTCGAAGGGTTCGCCGAAAACTTTGCTCTTCCAGGATATGAGAACTACTGATCAGATAGTATTCGATGATAACTAAGCGAATGTTTATTCAAATTTCAAGTTTTTATACTTTTATAAGATTTGGAATAAATGTTTGTTTTGATTAAGAGAATCAATGAAAACTAATTAATGGCTAACTAGTAATTAGTAAATAAAGTTTGGACATCACTGCCGAGTGGACATCACTGCGAGTCACTCGCCGTTGGAGGAGAAGGAGGCAGAGGTCAGGTCCGATATGCGGGTGTACTTCACTTTCTTCTTATCCAATTCGTTTTGCGTCCACAGAAGAAGTTTGACCAGAGATACCAGTTTGGGTTTGACGGCCTCGCCTTCGCCCGACTGCTCTTTGAGTATCACTTCGTTCACTTCGGAGGCTAACTGTTGTCTGTGCGACGAGTGGAGCAGATCTGCATAGGGACTGGTCTCGGGTTTGTCGAAGGCCAGCAACGACAGTGTCCGCTCCAGTTCGGGCAGTTGCAGGTAATCGCCGTCAACACTGAGCTGTTGCTGCGAGAACTGAAGCGCTTCCTCGAGCATGTGCTCGCGAATCAGTTCAATCAGTTGTTGTTGCTGTCAACCAGACAGTCATCAGTGGTAACAAACAGTGGCTATTCATTGGATATTACCTGCAGTTTAAAGTACAGATGTCTGTTGTTGTCAATCAGTTCCGGATAGTAATCGTTGATTAGTTTCATGCCCTCCCGTATTCTTCCACTCTCGATGGCCATCCTGACGGCAATTCTCTGGTCCATCTGCTCGGCAGTCTCGTGGTTGGCCACCAAACCCTTCACCTTTTCCGAGTCGATGTTGGCCTCCAGTTTGAACCTTTCGGCCGCGTCTTTGAAGCCCTCCGCGATCAGGTAGTCCATGATCAGGAGGTTTAGTTCGCTTCTCTTCAATTGCATTGATTCCAGTCGTGACAGCCAGTCATCCATTGAGCTCAAGAAGTGATCCGATTGTGACAAACGATGTCAACACTGACGCCAACACCTCTACCTCTACCTCAGCACAAGTCGCCACTCATTGGCGTCCCTTTCCGTTGCTATAGAGACACAACGCGTTTGAATGTTTTGAGGCCACTGTCGAGTGTCGGACAGTGAGGACTGTCTTTGAGCACAACTTCAAACAGATCCACAACATTGTCAACAAACTGTCGCAAAACATGTCGACCGCAGCCGAAACATCGGAAGTCATCGCTGATGTGGTTGACACACAAGCCATCGCTGGGAGTGTTGTTACAGATGGTCAAAATGATGGTCAACCAAGTGAGCCCACCGATGATGCAACAGCTGGTGATACCAATATAGAAGGTAATCCTAACACAGAAATCAATGGCAACGAAGAAAGCCAACAAAATGGCAACAATGAAGAAGGAGAAGCTCGTGGCGCTGATAACGACAACAGTCAGAACGGAGCTGAACAAGAAGAAGAAGAAGAGGCAGAAGATCTGTTCACCTCTCTTTACGGGGAAGACGAAGAGCTTGAACCTGAACCTGACATTCCTGCGCCAGAAGAGACCAGTAGTTCAGACAAGACTTCGAAGCGTCGTTCAGAAGAAGCGGACTGTTTTCAAAACAAGCGAATTAAAGCCGAACCAAAAGACGCGAAAAAAGAGCCGACGGAGACGTCAGAGAGACGTCTTACGACTACCATTGAAGCCGTGGCCATCGAAGAGCCGACTGCACCGGATATTCCAATTAGTTCTTTAGAATTCATGACTTATTTGCTTGAGTTGAATGCCAACGAATTGGAAGGCAATGACCCGAATCTGCAACGGTTCCCAATGGCCAGCAATTTGCGAGACATTTCTCGGTCTTTAAGATTTGAGAATTTGGATGAGTTCCGCAAAACATTCATTCCCTATGTTGTGTGCGATTTGTGGCAAAATCTCAGACGTGATTACACCAAACGTCGGCCCAACTTTTTCGAAGCGGCCAAAGATAAGCGGTTTCTGTCTGTAATGACAAAACTGAAGTCTCAGAGAATGAATAATGGATTGGAAATGAAATGCATTTCCGTAATCAAACAGCGAGAGAGTCCTTCGTTCAGATTCGGTCAACTCATTACAATCCAAACTGCAGTTCAGGCGCAGCCCAACAGTTCGCGACATCTCTTCTCTCAAAGAAGGTATTTCGCGTATGTAACCAATCATCAGATCAGAAACACCAATAATGACAATCAGTCTGAAGTCAATCTCTTGAGACTACTCAACCACAACAATAAAGACAATGTCTATATCGAAGAAATCCATTTTATGATCAAACACTCGGATGAGCTATACTTACGCAACGACTCGCTTCTGGCGGCCGAACCGATCGCTTGCGCTCATAACTACTATATGCAGGCGAGGGCTGTCCTCAAGTTTGATAGCTTCCCGATTTGGAAACAAGTATTCAGTCCTCTCTTCAATGTAAAGCCATCCGGACTTTCCATTAACATCAATGAGAGAAAATTTGAAGAGTTGAAACAGAGAAACATAATCCAGGTCGCTATGGATGTGGTCGGCAACACAACGCTTTCCAACTCATTCTTCTTCGCCCTCAACGGCTCAAAAGAAGCTCAACGAACACTTATAATGTCAGAAATAGTGAGACAATTAGTTATTTGTCGGACTTTTAAAGACAAAAAAGTTCTGTTCTGTTCGTCGGACCCAAAGACCATTAAAGCTGTCCAAAGATACCTAAGAGAGAGAAGAATCGATTCTTATATTGTCGGCAATGGCTATACTGAACACCTGAAAGCCGTGTCCACTAAATGGGTCGAACATAAGTTGGAAAAAGAAACGGACGAAAAGTGGAAACCTCTTTACGAGGAAATGCTAAATCATTTCGAAACTAACACCCAGTTATCAGTGGAGGGCGCAGTCATGAAGTACTCGACTATCGCAGAGAAGGCGGCGATGGACGCCATGAACAGTCGTCCCGTCATAATGGGACGGATCGACGACTTGTGCAATGACGGCATGTTCTATAAGTTCGCCACAAAAGACAACTCATGTGTCTTCAACTGCTGTGTTATCGAAGACGCGACTGCCGTATCCGAGCCTCAGCTCTATTCTCTGTTTTCGTTTCACATCAAAAAGTTCTTATTCGCGGGCGATATCACTCTCTTATCGGATGAAGAGACCAGTGATGTCAGAGATATTTTCCGAAGATATGGTTTGTCGCGATCTTTCTTCGAGCGCTACTATTACTTACATCCAGAGAGCGAACAGTCATTTGAAACCACTGTTTTCAATGTTTAAGTTTGTGTCTCTTCAATAATCAATAATCAACTGAATTTTGTTTTAATTAACTCTAATTTTAGTTTTATTATCGATTTATAAATCGTATAATCATTAAAAATGATTCATTAAATTCTGACCTTTGACATAAACTGGGCTTCAAAAACAGTGAAATGAATCACTAAAGTTGCCGAAAAAAGGCATTTATCGTTGACATGACAAGCAATTTACAATTGGAAAATGGACGAGATTTAATGAAATTAGCTCGTGGTCAGCGAAAAATGTTTTTTCCGACAACTTTAATAATCATTATAGAGTTCAGAATCGGGTCAACCGATCGCAAGAGAACTCCAAACTAATTACAATTGACAATAAATTCAGTTATCTCTGGTCACGTGAGTCAATGGTCGCACAGTTTGCCAGACCTTATCTGATGTAAATTGAATGCGATTTCTCCGATTGAATCGAAAAATAAATTAAATACTGTCGAACCTCTGAAATATGTATTTGTTGGTGCAAACACTTTTCGTATATAACTCGGAGGTTACACAATTGGGAGGTTCGTCTCCCATAGGTTTACATTACGGGCCAACCAATAGATTTACCAATTCTTGTACATAAGAGAGAGGTTTACACAATTGGGAGGTACATATCTCAGAGGTTCGACAGTATAAACAAAAATCGATAGAATTGTCAATAAAATTAATGGTATTGCGCTGAAAGTGCATTCAAGTGAGAAATTGATTGATTTCATTGCAAACCCTGTGATTGACTACCAATTGGTGACCATTCAATAAGTATCTTGGTCAACTAGGTGAGTGCCCAGCAAGATGCAGGTGTAAAATGTTCCCCAGGTGAGGCTCGAACTCACAACCCCGGCATGTCTCAAACAATGCGCACTGCATACTGTCGTATAAGTACCGTGCGCTAACCAATTGCGCCACTGGGGAATGTGCTCGACCTATGCCTTACATACACTCACAAGCTTTGCCTCTCCTCTAACGCTTTGAGCGCATTCCTCACTGTCCTCGCACTCCACTCCACAGATGCCGTCGCAAACACCGGTCCATCACTTTTGGAACAAAGTTCTGAAAACTTGTCAGAAGTGTTGAGAAGTGTTTGGTTTGGTTTGAGTTGAGGACCGGAATCGTGGATCGCATGGAATCGGTTTGCAGTTCACATCGAGAGGTGCATAGAGTCAGAGCCGGTGTGAGACCTGAGCGCTGAGACGGCGTTCACTGTTCAGTGCAGACCTGCTCTGAGACTGGAGTCCGACACCGACTCCGACTCCGACTCCGACTCTGACTCTGCATTTAATAGCCTTGAGATAACCTGAAAGAAAATTCCTGAATAGAGTGAGTCTAATGTCTTAGTGTACGCACACCTGTAGAACAGCTTTCGTTACATGAGATTAGCCAATAAGCAGTGGAAGAATAGTTGTTCCCAAGTTGTTGCCCATTGGAGCCAAAGCCAGGCAATACCTGTCCTGCCATTGATGCCAAGTTGGCCTCACTCTGGCTCTGACTGTGGCTGTGATTGTCGTAACCACAACACAAACACTTCGCTCCAGACTTATGCAAATCTGATCACATATTGTCCGTATTGTCCGTCACAGTAAGACATTGTTGTGTCGCTCATCTGTCTTATGCCTCTCCCCTGTCATCGGTTGCCAACTGATTCCTACCTCTTGTGATGGACAGTCAGTGAGCAGTCATCGACTTCTACTTCCAATTTGTTGTTCACTTTGCGTCCAATTATTAAATTCCTGACAACTATGCGATCGACTGTTGATTATTCTGTGCGCGTGTAAGCACTCCATAGCTATGGCGATGGCCGCCGACCACCGGCTCCAGAGGGTAGGTCTTCGGCAACACTTCTACCACTCAATGTCTGCTTCGTTTGTCCCAAAGCCGGCTGACCTCTGCTCGACGGGAGTGGACGATATGGTCGACTTAGAGTGAGTTGTTTTCGCTTCTTTGCTTTGGGCTGTTCTTGGTTTGGGACGGACTTCCGATCAGACATGTGTTGTCGCGTCGCTTAGCTTCTGAGCAAACTTTGATCGATTGATGTTCCAAATTTGGACATTGAATGAGCATTGAATGAGCATGGTTAAATGATTAGTTGGCTTATAGCGTTAAATTGGCTCGAGCTAATTGCCAACTAAGAGACCATTGGATTCATTGTTTTCTGTATTCATTCTGTTTTTGGTGAGCGAGTCAATTAGCATGACCATGATACATTCATCATATTTAATGACCACAATTTTGCCTAACATTTGAATTAACAAAAATATTCAGTATTTCTTCATTTCGACGATTACTGTCTCTTCAAATGTTAGTTTGCAATAATCAGTCAAATGCTGAGCACAAATGTTCTAGTTAAGAGAAAGAAAAGCCCACAGTATTCAATAAGCCCATGGTCAAACACTGCCGAATTAAAGTTGAGAATAAGTTAAGCAAATTGAATGTCGAGTTCGGATCTGGAGTAAACAAATTTGGAGATAAAGTTGTTTTTGTTTTTTATTCGGAAATAATAATCGATTTTGAAAATTGAGTGCATTTTAACTACAGATGAAACGGACTTCGAATGACAAACTCTACTATTAATAAATAGATAATTCCCGGCCCAACGCCAACAAGGGATCAATTCTGGCGACTAATTATTGTAATGTTGAGTAACGCGGAAACTATTAAAACATCGAACGATCGATGTTTGAGTAAAGTTTGATGACTATTGAAATGATGCAAAATATTTGATTAAATCATTGAACAAACAATTATCAATAATATAAATTATATGCACTATGAGAAAGGTCATTCTCTTGTTTGCTTGTTGCTCGAGCGTTCAGTTGTGAAATTTTGGGTTCAGCACTATCTTGTGATCAGTAAATTATGATCATGGACACTAATCACAATTAGACGCTTCGGCTTATTATAGATTTTGCACTTTATAACGTGGAGATTGTGTTTAATATTTTATCAACTATGTATCTTGGCAAGAGATAGGGCTGAAATCGATTTACATTCCATATAATAAGCTGCCAAAATTGAGCATGATAATCGCCACAATTCAGAAATTCCTCGTAAAAACAAAAGGAAAACCGAAAGACCTCTAAATGATTATTGAAATCATTGATTCGGATCAATGACTAAAAAGAAAGTTTTGACAAATATTCAAAATATTTCATTTCTGGCAGATTATGTGCTAATCTCGAGCCTGCAATTATTTCGAGGAGAGTCTTGCAGAGTCTTGCAGAGTCTTGTAGAGTCTAGAACATTTCTAAAAAGTGGTTATTCCTCGGGCTGTTCCTTAGGTTTATTTCGATTCTGTGTCACAATAAAGCATTTGAATCGAATTTACAATTCAAAACACCCAGAGTTCCGACAATTAGCCGATAGAAGAGTTAATTTGATTTTCGGGTTCACTAACTAATGAATGAATGCATTGTCTGATCGCTGGTTCAAAGAGTTATCAAAACTATTATTAATCAATAATAATAATTATTATTATCATTATTTACTTCATATTATTAAAACCGATAATTTCTTTCAGGGAATTAAGCGATACGTCGATCGTGCAAAACATCAAAACCCGTTACGAGAATGACATCGTTTACGTAAGCAATCAAACAATTATTTGATTTGACATTTCTTGCGCACACTTTTGGCTTAAAAGCCTGGTTTAGAGACCGATGTCTATCTGTCGGCTGAAGTTAGACTCAGTTCGAGGTTTAGAGCTCTTGATTAGGAGATATCAATGGAGTAATCGTCGAAAGAAAGTCGATTTGAATAAAATTTCGATCGGATTGCAAACGCGAAGCCATTGGAGGCCTGGATGTAGTGCATGACCTCCAAAGCCGCCGATTCAATGACCCTTTTTCTCTCTATCTATCTCTTTCTCCCTTACATTACATTTATTGACATATTTAGCATTAAATATCTTATTATTTTTGGCTCAAAACCTATTGATCAGAATTGTCTGAATCGACACCCGAAATGAAATTGAGTCCACACTGAGTGCAGTGGAAACCATTGGAACCGTTGGTTCGCATGCCTTCAGAACTAGTTATCAGTGACACCACAATTAGGGGTCAACCGACCGAACCTTCTGTCGCTCAGACACAGCGAGACTCGCATCTCGTGTTCGTCTCGTTTATCGTCACATCGTTTAATTTAATTTTGTTTATTTGTAAAGTCAATTAAAATTCTGGATATAATCGGATATAATATAATAATTATCACTCGATTGCAGTCAAATGAGTCAATGCAGTCAATGAGTCCGTAATTACATAATTAGTATGCGATTATAGTCGGGTCGGGTCGTGGACTGGGCCTCAGCCCTACCCATCAGATATCTCATTGTCCTCGTTGTCCACTGCACTCGCGATTGTCTCGACTCGTGCTTTCCATCGCATTAAGACATGTCTACCCAAAGAACAAAAGAGTTATTAAACTAATCTTTGGGTCACGTTTTTAGCGATCGTTTATCTCTTGATTTACCACTTTCTTCACAAATAAGATCCGATGCAGTGATAGACCGACTAATGGTTGGCTTCCGAGGCTCTCCGTATCGATCAATAGGGTTAACTACCATAAAATTGCATCTTGTTCACTTAAATAACGATTGTTTTGCTTTAATTTTCGAGTCAGCCGAGCATGGCGCAATGGCACAAAGCCAATAGAGAATCATCCAGCTAGATAATATTTGTGGAACTAACCAAACCTGCATTCAATTCAAACCCAATTTAGACTTTCATCGGAAATATATTAGTTTCGGTCAATCCATACAAAATGCATGACATCTATGGCCTGAATGTCGTCAAGAAATACGAGTCCCAAGTCTTGGGAACGACTCCGCCGTACGTATCGACAAAAAAGTGTGAATTCTTGGTCTGAAATTCACTTTTGTTGTTCGCAGTCATTTGTTCGCCACCGGAAGCAATGCCTACACGAAGATGAACAAAGACAACGAGGATCAGGTGGTGGTCATCTGCGGCGAGAGCGGCTCCGGAAAGACCGAAAACACGAAACTTTTGATGCAATACTTGGCGGCCGTCAATAAGTCGCCGTCCAATATAATCACCGAACAAATCCTGGAGGCGACGCCTCTCCTCGAGTCCTTCGGCAATGCGAAGACAGTTAAGAACAACAATTCGAGTCGGTTCGGCAAATATCTGGAAATCCATTTTAAAAAGTAATTCGAAAATATTATTTAGTTTTATAATAAACTTATTGAAACATTTGTTCCCGAAGTGGTCTCATAACTGGCGCCCGAACTACAGAATATTTATTAGAAAAGTCCCGAATTGTGAACCAATCTCAAGACGAACGCAATTATCACGTCTTCTATGAGTTGTTGTCCGGACTGACCAACGAGGAGAAGGAGAAGTACGGCCTTCAAGTGGCCGAAAAGTACTTCTACCTGAATCAGGGCCTCTCGTGTGAGATCGACGGCAAAGACGACGCCGAGGGCTTCCGATTCCTCCTGAGCGCAATGCAAGTGCTCGGCTTCACCAGCGAAGAGCAAGACACCATATTCAGAATCTTGGCCTCAGTGCTGCACCTTGGCAACATCTACTTCCATCGGAAGCAGTTCAGACACGGACAGGAAGGCGTGGAAGTGGGCAGCGATGCAGAGCTCAGATGGGTTTCTCATCTCTTGCAGCTGTCTTTGGACGGAGTGTTCAAAGCGATGACTGTGAAGACCACCGAAGCCCGCAATGAGCGGGTCTTAAGTCCGCTGAACATCGATCAGGCGCTGGACGCCAGGGATGCCATTTCGAAGGCCCTCTACTCGTGTCTCTTCCAATGGCTCGTCCAAAGAGTCAATCTTATGATATACAAAGGCAGCCGAAAGACCACTCTCGCCATTCTGGACATCTTCGGCTTCGAGAACTTCAAGGACAACAACTTCGAGCAATTGTGTATCAACTTTGCCAACGAAACACTTCAGTCATATTTCAACCGATATATCTTCAAATTGGAACAAATGGAATACACAAAAGAGAAGATCGATTGGCATCCACTCAGTTATCCCGACAACCAGTCAGTGCTGAACCTCATCTCCAAGAAGCCGATCGGTATTCTCCCGCTTCTGGACGATGAGAGCAATTTCCCGAAAGGCAGTGACCACTCGTTTCTGGAGAAGTGTCACTACAATCACGCCCTCAATGAGCTCTACAGTCGGCCGCGAATGTCGTTAATGGAGTTCGGAATCAAACACTTCGCCGGTCAGGTCTGGTATTCCGTCGACGGCTTCCTCGACAAGAATAGAGACACTCTTCGGCCCGATGTCATTGATCTGTTGATTAGCAGCAAAATGCCAATGATTTCGAAAATGTTTTACAATCTTCGAGAGTCAGTCGAGGCCACGAAGACCTACAGTCGAAGCGATGGCCGATTCATAACTATGAAGCCGAGAGCGCCGACAGTCTCGGCTCGATTTCAGGACTCATTGCAGTCGTTGGTCGACATTATGTCCAAATCCAATCCGTGGTTCGTTCGGTGCGTCAAACCTAACAACGAAAAGGCTTCGATGAAGTTCGACCTCCAAGTCGTGTCCGAACAGCTGAAGTGTTCCGGGATTTTGGAAACGATTAAAATCAGAAAATTAGGATTTCCTATAAGAATCAAATACCAGTCGTTTGCGTTGAGGTGAGTGACCAGTGAACCGAAGGGGTCTTCCGTGGCGTCAATTAGATTGTGATCCAACTCCGCAGATATCGATGTCTATTGCTGGGCAAAGCTCCGCGAGGGACCACTTCCAAGGATATATGCAGATTAATATTAGAGCGAATACCTTCTTATGCCAATCTGTATCAATACGGAGCCACTAAAGTATGTTTGCTAATGATTGAGACATGATCTCAGACTGACTGTCATTTGATCCAAGCTATTCCTGAAAGAGCATTTGGAGCAGTCATTAGAAACGGAGAGAATTGAAGTGATGTTGTCATCGGTGGTCAAAATTCAGGCCAATATCAGAGGATATTTAGCGCGACAGAGATATGGACGCTATCGGCACAGAATCGTCAAAATGCAAGCAATGATCAGAGGATATAGAGTTCGCAAAGACTACAACATTATGAGGAACTCAATCGTTAGAATACAAGCGAATTACAAGATGAAGAAACAGAGACGCGATTACCTCAAGGTATTTATTGGCAATTGTTGCAATGCACAACTCATTCACACACGTTGACCATGATTATGATTATTTGATCAGCTGAAGGCATTGAAATCGCGCCAATTAGAAGCTGAGAAAATAGCGATTGAGAAGGCGAAGGAAAAGGTGAATATAGACCGCGAACAGTTGGAGCGAACCTCGAGAGCCGTTACTGGCATTAATCACTTGGAAATACCGGCAGAATTGGCGTTCATATTCAGCAAACTCGACGGTACTTCCAAACTGAGAGAGGCATTAGATTTAACTGATTTGCCCACAGAATGGCAGTGCATTCACTCGAACCAAAATCTGGCCAAACCCGGCGCTCACGTCCACAGTCCGACCGCCAAATACCGACTGCCGCCGGACATCGATTACCACGCGTTCACGAAATTCGCAAATATTTATTTCCGCGCTCATATATGGGGTATGAAAAGGGAACCGATTAAAACGCCTTTCCTCGCCAAGAATAACGAAAAGGACTTTCAGGAATCGCTCGCTATTTTCAAACTGGTAAGACTAAAAGAATCTGTTGAATGAGATGACCAAACAAATGCAAACCAAACAAACAGATTCTTCGGTTCATGAATGACAGTCATCTGAGCGGAAAGAAAGAGAAGGCTTTGGCCGACTATATCGTTCAGAAAGGACTGTCGAACCCGAGTCTGAGGGACGAGATTCTGTGTCAGCTGTGCAATCAGACCTGGAAGAATGACAACGTGGCCAACAACGAGAGGGGATGGCAACTGATCGCCAGTTGTTTGAGTGCTTTCCCTCCGAGTGCCACACTTTACAAATATCTCTTGAAGTAAGTCTCGATATGATACTTACGAGATAACTAATTAGCCGTTTGTCGCGACCAAGATATGTCTCGGATCAGGCCTTCGACGGATACAAATATGTGACCCAAAGACTGGTATTAATGCCAATTATCTCTCATCCAAGATATAACTAATAAATCAATTTCGTTGCGGTACTGACAGCTCCTGCAGAGCGAGCGGTGCGAGAGTGTGAATGTGCGGACATACCCGCCGTCTGTCCTCGAGTGGAGGGCCAACACCAAGCGGTGCCAAATGGCAATGGAAGCGCATTTCGCTGATGGTATGGACTAACTGTTAGGCAGTGATAACACTTAAGTCACTAATGCCTATAAAGATATGCGAGGAATGTTATCAGTTGTGACATAACTGTTATTCGCTAACTCCAGGCGACACCAAATACGCCCCAATCGAGTCATGGACTTCAGCAGAAAAGTTTGCTTCAGAAGCGTTGCGCGCGAAGGGACTCGACTCGTCATTCGGCTGGACTGTCGACCTCGAAGACGACGGAGACATCTACGGACTCAACGGCCACGACTTCGCACTCGACCTTATCTCCCAAATGGAATTACCGAACTCATTCCCCGCCAACAAAAGCTACTTTCTTGTGTCTGCAGATCGCTCTAAGCAGAGAACAGAACCTCAGAATATGTAAGTCGAGTCTGACTAATCTTGTTAGATGTGATAATGCAGTTCTGTATTCCTCGACAGCCACCACAACCCGGAGCGCATCAATCGATTCACAGTCGACATCGACGAGTCATCAGCCGTGCCATACAATAGCTTCGAGTCCAGTGATATGCCCTTCGCTAGGAATCAAGTTCGCGAGGAAGAAGTGCCACAAACTGAGAGTCCTCTGTCTTCTGCGGAACAGGAGTTCGGGCTCTCGAAGAAAAGCAAACTCAACGAGAGATACCTTAAGAATAGTAGTACTAATGTGTCCGCCGAGAAGATACAGCTCTCAGAGACGAGTAAATTGAATCAGAGATACATCAGTAATAATAGCAAAACGCCAGACGAGGAGCGCAAAGACATCGATAAACTGTTCCAATCGAAGAAGCGGAACATTCACACCAAGACGAGTGACAAGAAGTCCAAACTGGACAACAAGCGAAGTATGTCTATGCAAGAGTTGGGATTAGCCTCGTCTGCACTCAACGACCGCTACTTCTCGCGAACCGATTTACACAAAACCGCGTCACTCACTGAAGGCAGTGATAGCGGACCCGAAGTGTCCGACAAAGTGTTCAGTCTTTCAAAGTTAAAAGAAGACAAAGTGTCGCCTCTGAGTGAAAGTCAGTCCAAACTGATCCGCACAAACATGAGTTCCCGTCCATTACCAGCGGAACCCGACAATGACCTGGCGAGCCAACGCAACTCAGCCATCAAGAACAATCTGATCCGACCTTCTAGTCGGTCTTCTTCCTCATCTCTATCTTCTGAGATATCTTCAGCAGATCGCGAACCAGAGTTCCATCTGATGTCTAGTGAACGAAATGGCGATGAATTCAACGATAGGTCAGAACAGAACCCGAGATATCAAAAGTACGGCCCGAAAGCAGGTCTTCCACCGGCCAAACATTCATTGGCCGCTAAGGCATACATCGATAGGTCGGGACTGAGAGACAGTGAATACCAAATGGTGAGGGGCTGTCCGACGAGTGCGATGTCCGACACCTCCGAATCGCCGTCACTCGCCTCTCACGTGAGGAATGTCCGCATCCCTTCGCATACCTCCGAATTGGACCAATATTTGGACGACTTATTCAATCCGGTATTGGACGCAAACCTCGACGAGTTGAGTGACGCCCGATCTTTGGCCGCTTCGATCAAAGGCGGCGGATCTGAGTGTGGACACCAAGATCACCAAACAAATGCGTCGGTTGTGAAAAGTGTTGACAACTCATGTCTCGACTTCTTTTATGACTTGGATATCGATTCGAATGAATTGCAAGACTTACTCGACTCGAATCGATTGGTCTCTTCACTGAAAGGCGGCGGAAGAACGTTCGGGTCTCAGGTCAGTGCAGTTGACTACTAATTGACAGACAATTGCAG
>JAQGBE010000389.1:0-19564 GCA_034698225.1 Scheloribates latipes | reverse complement strand
CTGGCAATTGGCCACATCCTGTATGACTGCACTGATACCTCATATCATATTTGGTATCATTGGCCTACCTGTTCAGTTCAGTTCAGTCCTGTTCAGTCTGTTGAGCCTTTCGTCATCCGTCGCTCTAATGGTATCCGAAAATTGCAAGTTCTGGTCGTCGATAATAATAGACTGTTTTGAAGTGTTGCCTCTCATTGTGAACACATTCAGACGCTTCGGCTCTCAAATGAGATCTGCGAAAGACCTTTGAGGTTGAGGTCACGTTCGGCGACACTCTTCTAATGACTGTTTAGTCGTATATAAAGTTGTTTTGCTGTCAGAAATGTCAGTTAATCTGTATTTACACTCAAAAATGTTTTGACAACTTCTCGAACTGAAATCGAGTCAAATATGCAATTAGTTTATCGGAGAAACTAATTATCGCAATATTTTCTCCTGAGTTGAGTCGAGTTGAGCTCATTCTGGATGCGAATCAATCGCATCATTGCATTTGAATCTGCTTTACATAACATTACACAAACTTTTTTCAATTTTTCTTCTATTGCTTTACATTTTTTATCGGAGAAGAAGTGATTTATTTTCGATACAATTTATTCCGATTTAAAACTTATTTTTATCGCAAATACACTGAAGACTCAACTTTTTGTTGGATCTCAGACTGAAATTGAATTTTGTGTTACACAATATTGCGGTCACCGAATGGAATCGAAGGGAATCTCTTGTATGGGATGAGGGGTCGGGTGTTGGGGTCGACCAGAGGTGCCAAACGGTCCTCACTTTGCACTGCACTGAAAGCCTAAAGTGACGGACCACTAAGTATTACAATTGATATTCAGATTTTGATTTTCTGCGGGAATATAACAAAAAATGTGTTGTCATAAGTGTTGCTGCGATTGAATGGCATTATTGAGTCGGTCTGAATAGCGATGGCTTTCTCTTCAATTTTGGTTGCGATGCGATCGCCAATTAGCCATCAATTTGGTCGCTCTTCGCCGACTCGGCTCTCGGCTCAAGAGATTTCACTTTTCGATATCAAATAAGAATGAAATGAATTGAAGTGAACACAAAACAGACTCTTCGCTCACTTCTCTCTCTCCTCTTGTCTATTGATTTCAGTTCAGTCCTCAGTCTTTCAATTCATATTTTGTTTGCAAATCACGAAATCTTTTATTTTGCTCTCTTTGACTGTCAGTTCCTTTTTCTGATTCACCCCTCGAAAGCCGTCCCCTTTTGGACCACTCATTACCAACCGATAGATATTTTTTATATACTTTTTATATTTGAAAACTTCTATCAAAAACTTCTTTTGAAGACTTTTCAGAGTTAGTGTTCGTTCGATGCGTTCAATGATTTCTTTCTCTTATTTTTGCTTTCAATGTGCGTTGAATTCGAAGCCAACCCAACCCAACACTGACTCGACCGCAAACTTTGAGAAAGACTCTGATTGACTCGACTTTAATTGGCTTAACTTTAATTGACTTATCTCTGGACCTGATTTTAATTCCTTTCACATTCACATCCATAAATCGAATACTTCTTTTCGGTCCGAAAACGAGGCGAAAATAAAAAATCAAATTAATTGAACATAATTTGAATGAATGGAACGACTTTTGGGTCCATTTGGCCGCAAAACAGATCTGAGATTCTCTAAAATGCGATTCAAGAGTCGGTTTAAGCGAATTCCCATATTTCTCATCTGTGATGACAGCACTTAGTTTTAATGAGAAGATTAACGATAAGGTTGTGTCGGTTGGGCCGCATTGGCACTGCACTAACGATTAGTTGTTTAGTTTCCTGTGTTCTGTGTGTTCAAGAAATTCTTCGCTTATCTATTGAATCAATTGACAGATTCCGACAAAACAATTATCATTTGATTCAAAATCGGGGTTTCAGTCAATAAGAATGGGAACTACGGAACAAAGACGTGTTGTGTCTGTTGTGTTGGCCACTGATTGATGGATTGTATTGATTGTCGAGCACTTAGGACTCGTATCTCAATCGAACGGACGGCTCATTGCAGGCTCTGACACATCGCTGGCACAGACGGCACAGATCTAATAGATTAGATTCAATTCGATTTGTTATAGAATTAATGTTTTCTTTTATTAGTCACTATTGTTCTCGTGTTAACAATCGATACTCAGATTTGTTCTTCACTGGACTCCGACAGACAACAACTGTCCGATTGAGGGCCAGCCCTGCGATGCCTACTGTGATGGCTGTGATCGCAGCGATAGCTCTGATCATTGGTTATCCTTATTTGGGAATTAACTGATCGCCAAATCCAGTCTCTGCTCATAAATACAGACAAATTGTCTCAAACAGTAATACAAGTCTTGAATTCGGTAATTGAAGTGAAGACCTAATCGTTTATTTGAGTCATTGTTTCCCTACTTATCGACCGAAAGGTTATAAATAAATTCAATTGATTTGTGGCTAAAATGCTTTGAAATTAGTTTTGCGCTCAACTAAGCTCTGAATTTGTGATCCTCTGCTCTGCAATCGATTACAACTGATAATCACTAAATAGCGAACCACTAATTGAATCCCTGTTCGTCTCTGTCTGTTCCAGTCGATGCCGGTCGTCCTCCTCGGTATCGGACACTGTATGCCTGCGAGGGCTCGTCGTTGGAGATCGTGTGCGAAGAGGGAACTCACATAAACCTGATTCGCGCAAACTTCGGCCGATTCTCGATATCGGTGTGCAATGAAAACGGAAACGTCGAGTGGAGTGTCGACTGCATGTCTCACCGGTCCTTCAGAGTGATGCAGGAAAGGTATGTATGCCGTCCTCACAGACCTTGCTTACAGACCTGGCAATCGATGGATTGCTTGGTTGCTCTCAATTAATTGCTCTCTAACTTAATCTTATCGATCATTGATCGGAGTCTTTAGTTTCTAAATGATTGCATCGATTAATTGAAAAAAGTTTTCAAATCTTCTTTTGATATTCAATTTAAATGACATTCTCTTCAGGAGTTTAATTAAAAATCGATTCTAATTATTGTAAAACTTGTTCGTTGTGTGTCAGCTGTGGGATGAAGAGGTCGTGCAAACTGCCGGCTTCTGCCACCATCTTCGGCGACCCGTGTTTGGGGACATTGAAGTACTTGGAAGCGCACTACCAGTGCATGCCTGGTATGTCGTGATTAGCGATCACTCGTTTGCTTAATAACTGAGTAATTAATCTCATAATCTGTTTCTATTTCTCTCCTCGTCCTCATCGGTGGCCACAGATTACCCTCAACTGCCTTACACTACGCCTCGCAATAACCATTCAGTGAAGAGTCCAATCAATCCTCTGATCCCGTCGTATGAGACCAATGATCGCAATTATGACAACTCCGGGTCATCGCCTAATCCGCGAATCATATTTCCGGAATCGTATAATCCATCGAATCCTTCGTCAATAATACCGTTTCCATCGGTCGAAATGGATTCCAAACAATCAGAAGTCAGTCAAACGGAAACCGTCTCTAAGAAGATGACCGACACTAACGATAACTCAGAGGCCGTCGATAACTATCCCCGTCTTAATGAGAACGATATTCCGCCGCCGATTAATCCGCCGCTGATTTCGGATAATGAAACGCCAGTTATTAACTCGGATAACGACAAACCGCTTGTCGTCGGCGGCAGTGATATCAATAAAAACGAAAACAGTGCCCATCAGTACTACTCGTCCACTGCGGAGCCCAAATGGATTGGTCGCGACGCCGACTTCGACCCCTTCGACAACAATAAACACAACAATAACGACAATTCGGCCAAAGAAGGCGATGACCGCAATGCCAACACTAATCCTAATCACGACAATAATGTCGTTCTTCACGAGAACGACAGAGTTGTTGACCTCAGTGTCGACCACTGTCCGCCCAACTCGTCCCGAGGTCTTGACTGGGGATGGACGCCGGCCGGTCATGTGGCCAACCAGTCGTGTCCAGGAGGTGCCAAAGGGATGGCCCGATGGGCTTGCGTCTACTACAACGGCCACCCGCACTGGTCGCCCGCCAAACCCGATCTGTCCGACTGTTCGTCCATTTGGATCACTCATTTGGAAAGCAGAATCAATTCGGGTGCAGAATCTGTTGTCTCATTAGCCGAAGAGTTGGCCAAAAGTTGTAAAGAGAAGAGTCTCTATGGCGGAGATCTATTCCGCACCACAGATATCATCAATCAATTGGTGGTCCGAATGGAAGGCGCGATATATGACTCGCTGGAGGACCAGCAGAGACGGTCTCACGTCGCCAAAGAACTTCTTAACGTAGGATTAGATTTCAAACAACTCATTAATTGAGGATTAATTTGTCGATTCTCTCCCAACAGTCGATCCAAGAGATAGTTAGCAGTCTATTAGATGACAGACAAACCGAGTCTTGGAATGAATTGTCTTTCAACGACCAAAGGTCTGCAGTCAACTCAATGCTGAACGCAATGGAGAGAATGGCTTTGCTTTTGGCCGAAACCCGATACCAGACCAGCGATTATATCCGCGCACATCAGAACATATGTAAGACTCGATTGCTATGCCGTTAATCAGACCTAATCGGGTGACTCATCTCATTTGTCTCGTCGCCAGTTGTCTCGGTCCACATCCGATCCATCAGTTCAGTCACACACGGCCTACACCTGCCCGTCATATCTGAGATGTCCGAAGACGTGCCCAACGCCTTGACCTACCACTCAAACAGCGTTTACTTACCGCCACAAACTCTGACTGAGTATTCTTCCTCTTCGGGTGTCGTCAGAATCGTGTTTTTGATGTACAAAAAGTTGTCGCATCTGTTGAGACCGGACTTCCAGAACAGCGACCACTACCCGGTTATGATGCGGTCCGACGGCGCGCTCACCCCTCTCAACGTGTCCCGGATCATCAACTCGGATGTGATCGGTCTTCTGCTCAATCGCGACCGATTCAGTCTTCTGAGCGAACCGATTGAGTTCACTCTCAAGCATTTGGTCACTGAGAACGTGACGAACGGGCGCTGCGTCTTCTGGGACGTCGAGCACAAGGACTGGTCGGACTACGGCTGCCAAACGATGGACACCAATCGGACGCACACGACCTGCAAATGCAATCATTTGACCAATTTTGCCATTCTTATGGACGTCCACGACATCCAAGTAATTAATCGATTTCTCTTACTCTGACTTATCACTGATCAGTCAATTAACTGGTTATCTCTTATCTGTTAATTCGCTGTCAGATCTCGTCTGGAAATGAGTTGGCATTGCGTGTCATAACTCTGATCGGTTGCACCGTTTCGGTCGTCTGTCTGGCCCTCACTTTCCTCACATTAATCTCATTCAGGTCTGTCATTCGGCCCTCTCTTCGGCGACCATTCCTAATGACATTTGTTGCGCCCGACAGGAGCTTAAAGGGCGTGCGAACCACAATCCACACCAATCTGTGTTTGTGCCTCATTATCGCCGAATTGATATTCATTTTGGGTCAGTCCGGACACATCCCAAAGCCATCTCTTGATTCCAATCTAATCCACGTTATTATCAATTATAGGAATAAATCAGACGAAAGTCAAACTGATTTGCGGTCTAATCGCGTGTGCATTGCATTACTTCTTTTTGGCCTCATTTTTATGGATGTTCTTCGAGGGCTTTCAGCTCTACGTAATGCTCATCGAAGTGTTCGACCACGAAAAGTCCAGAGTTAACTGGTATTATCTGCTCTCCTACGGAGTTCCGGCCATTTTGGTCATAATCTCGGCAATCATTGACCCGCTGTCCTACGGAACGGCCAAATACTGTTGGCTTCGGTCCGACAATTACTTCATTTGGGCGTTCGTCGGACCCGTGATCGCGATCCTGATGGCGAACATCATCTTCCTGTCCATCGCTATGACCACAATGTGTCGACACATTCCGCACATCTCTTCCAACAAAACCAAAGAACAGACAAAACTGACAAATATTAAGTGAGTTATTCGTCGACTGAGTTATTCTTCGTTTGCATGAATTGAAATCGATTTCAATTGACTTTTTGTTTTCAAACTTTGGTGAATGTCTTTCGCGTAACTAATAATCACTTCTCGTCTCACTCTTCTAATCCTGACCTCAGCGGTGAAACTGTCTCTGACTTGAGACGAATTAACCTTAAGTAAGACTAATTCTATTGTTTTCAGTTGTCCTCCAATTCGGTTCAATCATTGCTAATAATGTTTGTCGTTATCCAGGATTTGGATCCGCGGATCGCTGGCACTGGTCTTCCTGTTGGGCATAACCTGGAGCTTCGGTCTGCTCTACGTCTCGAGCGAGTCGCTATTCATGGCCTACTTGTTCACTATCACCAATTCACTGCAAGGACTCTTCATCTTCGTCTTCAACTGCCTGACCAACGAAAAGGTGCGGACAGAGTACCGCAAACTGTTGGCTGCCGTCAACCTGAAGCCGGTCTGCATTGACTCGACGCCATCCAAATCGGTGGACACTTCCAGAGAGCAGATGCCGTCGTCCTCTTTGACTCCCGACCACAGAAGCAGTCTCTATATGAACAACGCGCCCACTCTTCCGCACCCGAAGGAGGCGTCGATTGTAAACGTGTTTCCGGTGGCCAACAGTGTCAACAGTGAACCGCTGATCAGCGGTGCGTCGGGTTTGCCGCCCAATGGTCTCAATATGACAGCAATGATGCCGTCGGCGACCGAAAGCCCCAAATCTCGTCGAATGACACAAAAATATTACTTAACCGACGACTCGAGTGATTACGGCTGTAAACGTCTTCAGCACAACCGAACTCACAAACAGTCGTGCCGTGACTTGTATTCGCTCCGCTCGGCCGGTCATATGGCCTCCCATTCGCCGAACTTCATCGAACACATCTACGAGTGCATCGATGAGGACCCATATGTCGCCAAACTTTTGCTTCCCGCCATCCAGAGGTCACTCGACGGACAACACGCCCGCACTCTCAGCGACTCTTCGCGCCATTCGGACAACAGACCACTAATCTCTTGCTCCACATCTTCGCCGAGAGGACACAATTTTCACATTCAGGCGCCCAATGCAGGTATGGCTTGACTTTAGAAACCAATCACTTTAACCATTGCTTATTCTAAACTTGCGCTAACTCTTGGTCTTTGTCTGTCTTTGTTTAGTCAATCACTTGCCGGCGATAGTGAAGGACAACACGAATAACAAGACGACAATCATCTGTTCGAACCAACTGTCGAGTCAGCCGACGGTCGCTCTCCTGAACGGCAATAATCAAGTGATTTGTTGTACACTAAACGACCACCAATTGTGTGACCACAACAGTCAACAGACATTCGACGGCCATCTGAGACAACAGTATTTGCTGACCAATAGTATGAATAACTTGAATATGAATTGTTTGCCGTCGAAGAACCGCCACCTCAGCAGTGACTGTTAGGGTTGTGCCGCACAAGTGGCTGACCAAAGGTGGTCACCGTTGCGGTGCCCGACCGCTAATCCCATTCTAATCATCTGACTGTTGACTGTTCGCCACAACAACTCAACCCAATTGTGATTCAGCTCTTCATTTGTGTTCATCGGATGAAGACTTCGTTCGCGGACTATATTTCAGACGAATATTTGTGATATTTTTGAACACTATTTTCGAGTTTATTACAAACGAATCGCTCATTCGGTTCACCAATTCGTTGGACCAAAACTATTGAATCGATTGAATTCAATTCAAATCAAATCAAATGTAATTTAATATTAATTTTAATTTAATATTGAAAACAATTTTTATATACATTTTGAATGAGATTTCCGACAAATATTTGTATAAAAAGTTTATGTAATTTATCGCAAAATAACTTATGAATTGATTTTGAAATTCGATTCAATCGTAAATCGAAATGTAAATAAGTTTTTATATTATTCTTCGATTTAAGTTAATATAATATAAAACGATTTGAAATCAAAAACCAATTTGCAGTTCAATTGATCCTCGATTGACCACCACTACCACCACCATTGCCATTGCCATCACCATGACCATGCCCATGCTCACTAAACTGGTATATCGTGATTGAAAAACTTATATTCCACTGAAACCCGATATTCGAAGCTTTGTTCCGTCATTTGTCTCCAATTCCAATCTACTCCACACCTCTGCGAGCATCGACTCGTGAGTCTGCGATGGGATAAGCAGTGAAATAGTGTGATTGGAGAGATGTGAGCATGGTACGGTTATATTCAGCCAAATCGAGCCAATTATGCCAATTAGGGTCAAATCAATTCCAGTCCTTGACTACAATAAACTATTTTATGGTTTCAATTACTGCAATCAAACATTAGATGACATCAATTATTGCATAAAATCTACTTTTGGAGGAAATGACAGCAATTTGTCAAAAGTAGAATTACCCGGAATATAATCAATTTGACACTATTTAGCGCATTATTAGCAGCGTTTGGATCTGTTTTAGTCTCCACTGTTGTCAGCGATGTTCGCCAAGTCTTCTCTTTTGACTCTCTATCTGTTGTGCGCTTCCGCTCAGTGTCTAAGACTCGGTTTGGAGACCAGACATAAGACGGAAGGCCAAGTCGAGTGGCTTTTGGATCAATTGATACAAATCCTGTCGAAGTTCGCTCAGGACGTCGAAACTGATCCGACACTTCTTGAGAGCCAAGTCTTTCGCGGAGTTATGGTTCGAGTGTTGGTTCGAATCACAGAAGTGATCGAAAGAGTGGAAAATATGCCGAATATATCGAACCGAATGAGCGGAACCGTCGCCCGACTCGACGCCGTCAGAGTCCGGATCAGTCACTTTGTGGCCAATTATGTGACGCCAACCGATGCGACACTCACTTCGACCGCACAAACCAGCGATATGTCGACCGACGGACCGGAAAGGGTTTACAATATGAATGAAGTGATGAATATTTTGTCTGAAGTTATGACAAAACTTCAGTCAATTAATCGATAATTAAAACCAAATCTATTAAATCAAATCAATTTTGAAAATTTAGAATAATTTATGTTTTATATAAAATATATACGATTTGAATGAATATTTAAGTAACAAAACGTATTTGAAGTCCGTATGCAATGAAATATTGATTTGATCTGACAAGAGATGCAATAATCTGTCGATTGATTACAATAAGTGTTGAGATATAAACAATTGATGTCTTTCGTAGAGAAATTAATTGTAACGCAAATTAGATTATCTAATAATTAGACTCATTGTTCGGTTGACTAATGAGTGTCAATGTCTATCACTTGTTGATCGAGCACTTTAGTGATCAGCACTCGTCTCATATCCTCCGGAATTTTGTTCAGAAAGTATTTCACCACTTCTTCTTTGACGGCATCGATCACACGCGACAACTTCGCCGCCTGTTCTGAGTTAGTCACCCGAACCGCTAAGCAGTTCTTCACTTTCGACATTTGCGTCACGTCATCGTCGGTGATGTCGATCACTTCAATCTCAGGGCGACCCGTCTTAATGTCCTGAAGCTCTTTGATCTTAGCCTTCGATGGAATCACTGTTTTGTAATTGGCGACAGTGGCCATCGTTGCCGCCAATTCACTGATCCGACGATTGATTTCTTTGACCGCTTGCGGAGACTCTCGAACCGAGTTTAGTATCAATTCGTTTGGATTTATTTTTTTCTGTCGAATAAATATTTCATAATTGAATAAAAATCTCTAAATTGAAAATACATACCAAAAGATTGAGTTTATGTCTGAAACTGCAGACATGAATAAACATATCGTACGGGTCTTCGACGGCGCGACACAACGAGCACTCATAAATCGGGTCTTTCAAGTCATCGCTTTTATATTCGTTGACAAACTCTAAGCCCAATATGGGCTGAACTGAAAGCGAAACAAACTTCGAAAGAGTTGGTCTCTTCTGGTAATGTCGATGAGATTCGGAGGATATGTGGCTTTCGATGTTATTCAAAGATGAGATCGAGTCCTCGCAATACTTTTGAGGAGCAATTGGTTGAACAAAATGACAAAATGCGAATTTGAAGACTCACTTTGCAATAGTAGACATCACTGCCTCCCGGGTTCTTCAATCGGATGCCACACTTCAAGTAGTGGTGCTTTCTTTCGACTGAAATGCGATCCAATTCCATACGAAACACAGTGTCCGCTATCAATCAAACCAATTAGTTTGCGATTCATTTCTTACAAAATGCTTACTTTTGAGTCCAATCGACTCCAATCTTTTGTTTGACTCAATTCGACCCCAAATAAACTTCTTATTCAATGGATTTTCCAATGAATCGATAAGAGTTTTCTTTACATTCTGTTCGAAGAAATATTCGATTAATAAATGTTAGGACAAACTCGACTAACAATCTGATGGAAATCCAAAGAGCAGTGTTTTCTCAATTTTTCTACTTTCTTGATATAAACATTGCAGTGATGACAATAAAAGGTAGGGTTATTATCGGCGTCTTTGGTTCGGATGATTTCATATGCTTTCAAACACTGATCTATTGAAAAGTTGCCGTTAATGTCTTGGATTTGTGAAAAGCTGTCGTTATTGTTGCCGGCGGTAAGAGGTCTTGGATTGAGTGGCGCATTAGCAGCAGTCGGTTGGATCGGACTCATTGTCATTGTATTGAATGAAGGACTCGATTGACTTAATATCTGAGGACTGCCTTTGAATGTTTGGTTTTTAAGGATAGGTTTTGGAACAAATGGTTTTTGACCGATTGAAGAGATCGCCGAATGCAAGGCATTGACGCTCTGAGCGCTTCGGGTCTGAGAGTACATTGGGTTGACGTTGCGTTCGGTCAACACCGACGAGAGGTCACTTCGGGGCTCAGAGCCGTGAGTGTAATCAATGACTCGGGGCCTTTCTGTCGAATATAGCAAATCATCAATGTAATCATGCAAAAAGTAAAACGTCTTCATGTAAAACATACCTATTATCCCATTGGAATAATCTATAACTCTAGCCCTATATGTATTGCCCGACGGTCTCGACCCGAACCTGGACGGAGACGGCCCCGAATATTGTGCCCGAATCGGGTCAACCCATGAAGGACTAGAATACTTCTGTGGCGACGGATTGAATTTGGGTAACTGCTTGTTCAGCACGAAAGAGTCGCTCGTAATGACCGGTGTCCTCACCATTTGCTGGACCACATTGGGAGTGCTGGCCACTGAAAACTCGGTCATTTAGTGACATTGAATTAATTCATTTGAAACTAACCGTCGGGCCTTCTAAGGGAAGCCAATTGTCTGATGTGATGGTCGAACGAGTCATCGATGGTTCTGAAGAGTGATTCACTCACTTGTCGTCTCACGTGTTCGCCGTCGGCGGCCGACTGTTGGCCGTTCTGTTCGGATGCCTTCTGCGGACTGGTCTGCCGGTACTGGTCCAGAATGGAGGCCAAGTACTCATTGGTCACATAATTGTTGGTCACTGCCATCCGATTGTCTTTCGTTTGGATTTCAATTTGGTTTAAATTAATTGCATTTAAAACTCAATCCGAAACAAACCAAACATTTGTTTTGTTTACGAAATGATTTATTTATGACGTGAAGTACGTTCGGTGCGGATCGCAGTCGACCTCACACTCCACCGACCACTCACTGGACTCAAGCCGACGGCCGACACATCGCCGGCCAATACATATTGGTTTTCTTTATTAAGCAACCAATATTGCTTTCACCAAGGTAATATATAGGCTAAATTGTGCAAGTCTAAGTCTGCAATTGGTTTGTGTCCGACTCGTTATTTGTGTCGCGACTTGTCATCCAAAATGTGTCGGTTTTAAAAGTTGTGGTCATTTTTATCGCATTTCAAACTTCCTCAGTTGATTCAGTGTCACTTGATCTTGCTCACTGCCTCCTCCCCGACCCAGCAAGGTGATATTTCTCATTTTAGATGTCGCCCATAACTTTTGCGCAGACAATCTGAACGCTGACACAAGTTTCTGATCAATGCTTTCAAGTGATGTAAAGTTACATCATTTTGTGATATGATTTTCAATTTCAATCGTGTCAAGATTGCGTCAGACTCACCTTGCTCGTATTTCTAATCAATTTTGACCAAGTTAGTTGTCAATTCAATAATACACGAGTCTCGAAAGGGGACTTTTCTGAATTGGTTTAGTGAGTGAGTGTTGTCTTTGCAGACCTCAGCGCCAAAAATAGGTTATTATTGTTTGTTTGGCTAATCATTGCAATTAAGATCACTGATTAAATTCAGAAGTATTTATAATCAGCGATAAATTAAAAGCTAATAGTTGTCTCTCTTATCGCTATTTTGAAGAGTCAATCGGTGGCTGAGTTGAGGCCCAAATTCAATGATTTGCAGCGATTTCACTGAAGTAACCGAAGTGTGGATCGACTTTGAGTCCATCACTTCAACGCACAAAATGGTCAATAAATTGAATTTAAAGCATTCAATTATCAAACGCTTCGTCAACGTTGAAGAATCTGATGACGAGGTGGAAGTGTGCGGTCAGACCAACGATGACGACATTGAGGTGATCGCCGATAGCCTGAGCCGATTGGACACGACTCCCGAAGCAAAAGCTAAGACCAATGAAGACCTCTTCACAGATAAATCGGAGGCTTTATCTAATGTCAAAGTCTTTGTCAGAAGTTTTGGTGAATCAGTTGAAAGAGTTGTCGCAATTGAAGGCATTAATCCGTTTGCTGTCACTGAAGAGTTGGATCGTTTGATTAGTTGCAAAAATCTTAACCAAATTGAGTTGGCTTTGGGCACAAAGAAGAAGATTAAGAAAACTAAAGCGAAAAGTAGTGAATCAAAGAAGTCAAAGAAACCGAAAGAAAAGAAGAAATTGAAAATGAGTCGGAAGAAGAAAGAGAGCGACAATCAGACGTCGACAGCGACAACAACTGATAATACCGAAGAGGAAAATGAAGTTTTGATTATCCAAGAAATTGTTGGAAAGAAGGAAGAAGCAAAAAGTAGCGATTATCAAGTTCACTATGACAAATTGTTTCACGAAGGTCTTCATCGAATGTCCAAAATGTCCAAGAATGTGATGTTCAAATGCAAAGTATGCAATATGTCGCTGATTGGACACCAATTGGCGGTCGAACACAGTCAGAGTGAAGAACACTCGAAGGTATGTTTGGTTGAAATCAAATTCAATTTGAATCGATTTAACTTTCTTTCACTTCAATAGTGTAAATTCGGTGACCATCTGAAAGGATTGGACGCACTCTTCACAATCGATTCCGAACGCATCGGTTTGTCATATATTAATTCGTTGAGAATTATTTCATAGTTTATTTCTTTAGGCGATGTTGTGATTGCTATTAAACGACAAAAACAATTGTCGAGAATTGATGCCATAGAGAAACAAAACTATGTGAACCACGGAATCCGACTCAAGGACGGCGTCGGACGCAATGCTTTCGTCTGTTTGGTATGATTTTAGGCTTTTTGACAACTCGTTTGACAAGAACTTTCATTACCGACAGAATTGTGAAATGTCTTTCGAGTCAATCAAAGAGATCAGAAAACATATGGATTCGGTTAAGACTAAGGCCGAAACAGTTGAACCGATTGCAACAAACGGTGGTTCCGACCAATCAGATGTGACCACTCCTATGAGTCCTATGTCTACAACTTCTTCACAAACTCCAAAGAAAATGTCAGACATTGACATCAAACTGAAGAACGAAGGAATCGAAACGCAATCATTTGAAAACAAACCACAATTTTATTGTATTTTCTGCAATTTGTATATCGAGTATAAGAGGACAGTGTTGTCTCACATCTCCGAATCGAGACATAGAATGGCAAGTCTTGTAGTCTTATTCCGATTGGATGAGTATTAAAGTCTAAAATGACATTTCAGAAGAGAAGAGGCGAGAATTTGCCGCCAATCGACGACCAGTTTACCATCAAATCGGACCGAATCGGTGAGACATTGTTGAAGATATAACAGTTGTAATACATGTATTTGATTGCCAGGCGAGTTGGATGTGGCTCTGGCCCGCCGGACAGCCCTCCGCACCATTTCGCCCAACACTAAGCAAGAACTGACAGCCAAAGGCATTCGACTAAAGGACGGAATCGGTTCCGAATCGTTTGTTTGCACGGTATGTCTCATATGATTACATTTGATTGTCATATCATAAAATTCTTTGCAATCTTATTAGAAATGCAATCTCGGAATCGACAGCTTCGCGGCCATCGGTGGTCACGTCGAGTCGTTGGGACACATGCTGTGAATCTTCACAATCAATCTTTTGTTTAATAATTTTTTCAATCAATTTATTAATGACTTAATTGACTTTTTATGCAATTATTGACTTAAATTGATTTCAATTATTTTTTACAAATTCAATATTATAAACAATCATTTGACTAAATATTATAATATCAACAATTAAATGGACTGAATTCATAATGATCTAGGTGTTCTAGGTCACTTCTATGTTTTCAACTTTGTTTTGCTCCCAACATTGACTCGGTAGTAAATCAGACATCCGGAATGACTTCAGTACCAGGGGGGTCAATTTTTCTCTTGCCCATAGAAAACAATTTTAAAAAATTTACCCTGTTCTAGGGGGTGGTCTCAGGGGGTTTTCAAAATTAAGTCAGATGTGGACGGCCGAAGGGAATGAAACAACTAAATTTAAACTGGATGTAGCCACAATTAAGCTAAATTAAGGCATAAATATGCTTAAATTCGA
Source organism: Scheloribates latipes (assembly GCA_034698225.1). NCBI lineage: Eukaryota > Metazoa > Arthropoda > Arachnida > Sarcoptiformes > Scheloribatidae > Scheloribates > Scheloribates pallidulus. The sequence goes on along the minus strand of JAQGBE010000389.1, from coordinate 4,929 downwards.
AAGAATGGCTTAAATCGGGGCAAATCTAATTTAACTGGATTTAGCCGAAGAAACAAGAGTTAAAATCGGTATCCATGGGATTTTCCCAATTTTCGCTTCCAGAGGGGTTTTGGAATCCCTTATTCCGGATGCCTGAATGTAATTGTTCTCGGGTTCGATAGGTTATCGATATATGACTTATCACAGAATTATTCTGATCATCTGTTGTGTTCACTCCATTTGGTTGTAAGCGATGACACTTTGCAGTCAATTCAATATTGATTCGCGATATTCGAGATATCTTCAGTTGACATCCGAATGATTGTCAAAAGCTATTGTCTGTCTGTCTGTGCACTCATTGAAGCAAATTCGCGAGCATTACGTCATTTATGTCATTCCCTAACCAACAGCTCCAAAGAGCTGATCCCAAGAATCATGAGAAGAGCATCCCAGAGACAATAACCACCAGTCAAGTCAATTACCCTTGCTATACAAAGTTATCATCAGACGGCAACTTGTGGTCAGACGGCAATGTATGCCAACCATCCAGGATATAGTCGCCAACCATTTGCGGTCAACTCTGGCCGTCCGTTCCAATCGGAAGGGCCGCTGACCAACGGATCAGCTGCGAGTTCATTAGGAAACGGTCGGAGCGGAGGACAGCCGACAGCTATTCCGGATGTGTTAGTGAAGCAGTTCTATGACGACCAGATCATTCAGACCGTCAATCGGGACAATGATATCGTTTATCATTGCTTTTATTGTTCTAATAATATCAAAGACTTGAGTAAAGTGGCCGCTCATGTCACCAAAATCCATCACATCCAGGTCAATGTCAATGTGATTGTGAATGTGCATGATACATGTCCTACAGTGTTGTTGCTCATGCTAGTTTTATGCTTATACAGAACAAGAATAGCAATCGGCACGACAGGGGACTCAACAAGAAGTTTATCATCAAATCGATTGATGACAAAGATATCGGACATCTCTCAGAAATAGGTCTTTTGTTCAGTAATGTAATTTTGTGGTAAATGTGAACCCATTTGCAGAAAGACGTGAACTGATGTGTCGAGAGTTGGACCGCATTCCCAATGACGCCAAACACTACTTCTGTCGGCGAGGCGTTAGACTAATGAATGGCATCGGAGAGTTGGCCTTCTTCTGCAAAGTGAGTGACCTCTCGGCTGACCACCGATTTGACAATTGATTCGCTGATTGTGTGGACATCTGTGCAGACCTGCGAACAACCCATCTCTTCATTCACTCATATAATGAGTCATTTAAGATCAGAATCTCATATAAAGTTAGAGAAACGAGAAATCCTTTTCGACCACATCAACGAACACGAGAACACATTCAAGAAGAATGCGATCCCAATAACTGGTCTCAAATACATCACCGAATATCGTAACCACACTCTCACGGAAATCCTCTATCAGTGCAATCTCTGCCAGTACTTCGACAACGCCTACAAAATGTACTTACATTTGATCTCTTTCGAGCATCGAATCAATCTCCTGGTAACAAGTCTCATATGTTCTAGGTTCTAGTTCAAACTTGGTTTAAACTTGCTTTTTGTATGTGCCAGAACCAACTGGAAGGAACAAACTATGACAATCTGTCCAAAGACCAGTTGAATTGCGTTCTCAATGCCTACAAACAAAGAGACGGATTGGGATACATAACGAAGACAAATGAAATGCCTGTCGTTTTCGGCAATGACTGGTCGCAGAGCTTAGAACAGATCCGATCCATCTTCGGCTCTCATCGGACAAAGACTTTTGACTCAATGAAACAACTCTTTGAGGTCAGAATCAGAAATGAATTCGAGGCCAACGCTGTCGTCGAAGTGATCGAAAAGATTAAAGAAGCGACGATTAAGTATTACGCCGATAGAGATGGAGCTGATTAGTAAAATTAGCTAATTTAGCTAGCTAACTATTTGTAAATATTCTATAGGTTTATAAATGAACTTTTAATTTAATTTTAATTAACTTGTCAAACAATTTTATATTTTACATTAAAAACTCGTATCATGTCATCACAACCTTGCTCGACTCATCTGGGTTTCAAATATCCGTGCTAAGCAAGGTCAATGTGTAAAAGCCCGTCACCAGTAGTCGAGGCAAAGTCACTGCCCATACCTGTCAGCTCTGGTTCTGAAGTTCAAAAGTTAGTCCCGACTGGAGTGTAATACAGACACAACTCAATGCCAATCGAGTATAGCGTTTATGCCATTATTGCATGGATTGCATCACAGATGCAGTGGTAGTCAGTCATACGACACAAACAAACAAACAAAAGACAAGTGTTTTGTCATTTGAGAGACTGTCGTCTGAAATGTGAATCCAATGATAGTTTGAATTCAAATTAAGAGTCTGTTGTCGTCCGAGACATGACTCGAGTGATCACTCAACTGAAGACAATCCTAGGAATAGAGTGTAATCGACAGCAACGGAATGCGATTAACAGACTTGTTGTCCAGTCCTTCCATTCGTACCAATCGCGACAATCAGACCCGCAGTTGACCTCTCAAGAGGTGGCCACAGCTCTGAGACCTTTTTTCTTCGTTGTACATCCGGACCGGTTCTGGAGATATCCCAAAGAGAAAGACACAAATGAAGACTCGTTGAAGCAATTGAATGCTTACATCGAGGATGTGATCGAAATGAAGGAGACCAGTGACCAGAGAATCACTTTCTTCATGAGACAAGAGGTGAACAAAACCAATGCCAACGACAAGACCGACACCAAAATCGAGCTGAAGAAAGTGATCATCAATTTGTTCCGAAGGGAGAACCTCAACAAAATTGTCCACAAAATCCTATCCGAATGTAAACTATCGACCGATTACTTGGAGAAAATCGGGAAACAACCCAAAGATGGCCAAAGAGTGAACCCGAATCAGACCACGACTGGCTTCGGTCCCAAGAGCACAACACATGGATTCAAAAGGCCTAATGAATTCTGGGTTAATAGGAATGGTAAAAATGAACCGGAATTCCAAGAATTTGTTGAATACGTTGAGAAGAAGAAAGTCGAGAAGAATTTGATGGAATGGTTGAGAGATAACACCGATTTGGCTGCACTTCGGATCAGAGCTAATGAACCGATTCGACAGGAATTGAATCGTTTGAGTCAACAACTGATAGAAGAATTGGGACTAAAAGACCTGATTTGGAAGGACTGCGGTTGGGGTGTGTCTCACATTAGGGGCGCTCTCAAGAGTCTGCACACTCTTAAGCAACAGCACAGCAAAGACTTCGATGTCTTCAACGGACGCACTCTAATCCTCGGCCGCCATTCGGGCGTCACTTTTGATGGTCACGTAATCCTAAACATCGAAGACGTTCGTCACAATTGGCTCGAAATGATCCGAAGTATTAGGAGTTATGATCGCGATCTTCAGAAACTGCCATTTTTTGAGAGCGCATTGTCGGGCGCTATCCGTGGCATTCACATCGATCACCGAAAGTTCAGACCTGCGGTTCTGGTCAAAAATTATACGAAACAACTCGAAAAACTGACGGCAGCTCTGGTCAAACACATCAACGAGAAAGGCTTTCCCCGCAATTGGCCCGACTCTCTCGACACGTATCAGTTGGTGGTCGAGTGCGAGGCCGGGCCTCTGATGCTGTCGCCGACGGGACAGTTCATAGTCCCGGCTTCGTGTCCGGGGTTTCTCTTATTTGATTTCATGCAAGAGAACATGTTCAAGTCGAGACTGCTCAGGGACATGTATTTGAACTACAAGTCCAAAGAAGACCAGATCATCGACGAGTGTCGCACAATCTTAGCTCTGGAGACCATCGAGAAGGACGATAACGTGACGCCCGACCTGATGATCGAGTGCTGTCAGAATCTGATCCTTCATAAGGACAATATCACCCGATTCTTGAGAGGCAGTCGTCTTCGAGTATCGCACTATTATTCGGTGCTATTGGACGGAGAGATATGTATTCCTTGGAATTTCACTCTATAGTTGCCATTATGTGAGACAAAGACTCGATTTGTCGATAATTGTTAGATTTTATTCGAATTATATTCAATTTGTTTCCTAATTGTGAATAAAATTTTATTCAGATTTCAATTCCCAATGATTTGACGTTATTATTGGACGACCGCCGAAGAGATTGTAAACAATTGGAGACAATTGTGAACTGAATTGCAGTCGCGATCTTCAGTTGTGATCTTCTTCGTCCACTGCGATGGGGCAGACAGTGAGCCACTGGTGGTCTGACTACAAGGACCACTGGGATATGGTCCACCTCACTCTGCCCACACACCGCCTTCCCCGCCATCAGTGGCCGTCCGATCGCGAGCCGTCGCCGTTCCCGCCGCTCGAGGGCTTCGAGAACGGGCGCAAACCGCGAGGTGAGTCTCCCGTCGTGTCTGGACATGTCGTGCAGTGCTAATGGTTTGCTATCACAGAAATGATTGCCACTGAGCTGGAGATGGATTCGGGCAAATTGGAGGGATATAAACGGGACTATTGCGCCCATTTGTATCTGGAGCTGAAGGGCTGCATGAAGAGCAACATGCCAATGCTGGGCAGGTGCACCCGGGAACTGCACGCCTGGCACGACTGCCAGTGGGACGACCAGGTCTTGCGGATGAAGGAGTGGGAGCGCGAGAAGAGACTCAGACAGAGACAACTCAAACAGCAGATGAAGGAAGAGAAGGAAAGTCTCGATTGACTGCTTCTGGTTATCAGTGGTATCGATGTTTGCAAATCTGACATCAATTGGACAATAATTTGGTGTCCGATTAGAATGTAGTCATAATTAATTATAGATTTGTTGGTTAATAAAAATGAGTTCCAATTTTAGTCTTTCGATCGTTTTATAGATTTTAATTCTCGACATTATTTTGAGACCATCGCTGGCCTCGACACCTGACATAGCGTTCTCGCGCTTATCGTTTGTTAATTCAATGGCTATAAAAGCC
>JAQGBE010000388.1:0-19587 GCA_034698225.1 Scheloribates latipes | reverse complement strand
CTCTGGTCTCTGGTCAGAAAGGGAAGGCATCGAGTGATCGCATCATTGGACTGACTGCCAGTCGCGCTCATTATGTCCTTTTAGAGCATGACTTACATTCACTTACATTCAATTCCATTGCCATTCAAATGAAGAAATAGTGATCTGAATGTTCACAACAACACGCACTCAACTCTTGAGCTCTTGATTGGTAATAAATTTTAATGCGTTGGCCCTAAAAGGCATTGCATTGCCGTCGCATCGAATCGCTATAGTATTGTAATGAATATAAAAGGAATCATTGCCTCATAGTTGATGGTCAGCTATTGCAAGAGCATATCAATAGATGCTCACAATTGCATGAAAATCATCAACTGTTCAACTGTTCAGCTCTTTATATCGACGCACATAACCATAGAGGGTATGAGTGCTGATATTGATGGGGACGGCAGTGACGGCACTGACGGCCGAACATATCACACATCGCACCACACAATACGATACGATTCGGGACCCGAACTAAGACATGGCTCGAGATTTATTGCTTGTTTAAAGAGTTCGCTTCACTGGAGCAGCGATAATATTACATTAGAGTTGGAGCGGCCATCGGATTGTCTGATGCTCTTGGATGTGATGCTCTAATATTATGGTCACTAAAGAGAATAACACAAAAAGTGAAGAATATCTGAAAGCAATGAAGAGGAGAGACGAGAGACGAGAGCCAAATATCTCTCTCTTATATCTCTTTTATCGCAGCAAATGAATTATGAGAAGAGCGCTCAAGACATGGCCAGAGACAGAGACAGAGCCAAAGATATTGTCTTCATTACAAACATATTCATCAAAAATGATTTCAACTAAACATGCAATTCATTTGTTACATGAATTACAATCCGACTGTCAATTCATATCAGTGCACGTCTTAACGCATCGCATCGCATGCTCTTACACAACCAAACGAGACGAACGCTGTTTGCAAACGAAAATTAAAATCAATTCAATTAATTTGAATGCGATTCGCAATTATTTAATGGACGGCAAGTCGTGTGAAAAACTTTGTCCGAATCAATGCCTGACGTATGAGAGATACGGAGAAATCAAATCAATTGTTTCGCTTTTCACTGGTGTTTGTGTTCATCCAATTTGGTCGACAATTGTCGGTCCAATCATTCAACAAATTGGGCGAAAATTTAGATATAATTTTAGAGTTGATTGTAATAGGACTGAGAGAACTGATCTGTGAATCGCTCACAAAATCAGAACCAATTTATAAAATGAGCTCATATTGAATGAAATCAGGCATTAAATGAAAATTGATATATAAATAGGTAGAGACCTATCCCTAGAATGGCGTGTAGTGTAGTGAACAGCACAGCACAACACAAGCGCAACACAAACTATAAGTTTATAATTTTTCATAATAAAGAAACGTTGGGTTCGGTTGTTGGTTAGGCACTGATATCGCCAACCGATGTGCCGTTCAAAGGCATTCCACACCTTTCCGGATCAGACCTTACCATACGTTTCGGTTTCGCCAAATCTATTGCATATATTCATCAACAAAGGCATCAAAAATTAATATCGTTTATGTCTAAAAACGTTTTCTCAATGTTTTGGTTTGTGTAGTGTTGTCTCATTTCGTGGGCACCTTTGAAGAGCACACGAAAAGAGGCAAAACTTAGGCCCAATATAACTAATTGCCTGCAAAACTATGTTTAATTCCATTCACAATCAATAACGAAATGCTATTTTGATAACATTGAAAGGGCTGTTATGTTGTGATCGCTTTCGGAGCCGTCAGACAGTGTTTGGTTGGTCTCACGAGAGCTAATCGTTTGCAATAATTTGTTTTCTTTGAGTTTTCTTTAATATTTGTTTTCTAAATACATGAAAAGTTGTGGTAATATAACTGTGTTATAGTGTTATAGACCTTATGTTTTGATGCAATAAATCTAATATTTATATGTGAGACCATAGTTCCGGTCCATTTGCACAATCAGGCATTAGAGCCATCAGAGAGTGTGCTGACCCTCTCCTTAATTCCCAGGCTCTCTATCTATCTGTGAAAGTCTCTGTTCTGAGCGCTCTTTGGGCTCTCTTTGAGCTCCAAAAAGTGATTCGTCTCATTGACTATAGACATAACATGTTATGCATTTGTTGGCGTTGGGGGTCGACAGGCAGGACAGTCACTGCACTATATACTGGGTGAACGAGGGATGCAATTGTGGCGCAAACTGTTCGCTGGAAGTCATTAACGTTTGGCTTTTGCACAGACATACACACAAACAGTTGATTGCATTGGCATCGCATCGCATCAGACATTGAGCGCTAACCAAACCAAACCAAACCCAACACTCTATTGAGAGATAAAGCCTTACGAAGAGTATTATCGCTGAGTTGAGCACAAAAATTAGTAGCGATTTGCACTTGGCTTTCCGTTTTTTGTGGCTTCCCTTTTGTAGAAAAATCATTGAATACATTAATAGTTAACTATTGTGTGCTTATATTCGGCCACAAATATATACATATATTCTCATCATCTCTTCGGATAATAATAATAATACCTATAACTCTAAGCGAGCTAATAGTCGTTAATACCACTACTAATCACTTAACGCTAATAATGTTTGACTCCATTGTCACATATATTTTGCATTTCCTAATACCACATATCTATACATTAAAAAGCCCAATAATTATCAACTATTTTATGTCGACTCGACTTCGCTGATGTCGTTCTGGAAGCTCGACATCACCGACGAGTTGGAACCCAATGTCCGATACCGAGCAATGAAACAAAACCATTCGTTGTATGAAACGATTCGTTGTTTTGCCGATGATTTCCTATTTGTGGCCCTATTTCCGGACTAACCGAGTCATTAGGCATATGTCCAAAAAGCGAATCTCTTTATTTGGGTTGAGGGGCGCCCACAGCCCTCAGCACAGCCCTCAGCACAGGCCTCAGCACAGCACTGGTAATGAAGAGCAAAGTCTATGCAATACGTGTCGCAACCAAAACGAGTCGATCTTTGCGACTGATTGTTCCGATTAGACGTCTGTTAAGCAAAAATTGCATATTTTTTGGCCGCACTTCGACACTCGGTCGGACTTTGGGAGGGTTCGATGGTAATTAAGCGCTCAGACCGGCCCACCCGACCCACTCGATTAAAAACAGATTCTTTGTTTTAAGCGATCTTTTTTGAGAAAGTTATTTGTGATCTGAATATACGCATAAATGCCTCGTCTAATACATCATTAGATGAGAGTCTGTTTGACGCTCAACCAAATCACTCGATCCGCTCATCTGATTTGGAGTGGAGACACATCGCCACAGACGAGGGATGCCGGAGAGGGAGGGTCGGGAGCGGCGAGAGAGTCGTCGGGGAGAGACTGCAATCTCCAGACGAAGAATCTATTTATAGGCGATCACTAATTTGCAAATTGAACTCAACAACAATTATATTAACTCACTTTCAGACTCGATTCCAACATTCGAGTTCTCAGTATTTGGTTTCTCAATAACTCTCATATGAGAGCACTCTTTCTGAGAGTACGAAAAAGATTTTATGGGAATATCGCCAGAAAGCGAAAGCGGAGTCGAATTAAAAAGTTCTTTAAAATTTAATTATCGCAAAAAACCCAATCCATTATTCATTTGCAAATAGTGTTCACTCAGTTTAAGGGCCGGAGAGGAGCAGACCATAAAACTTTTGGTGGATGTGTTTCGAGGCTTTAAAAACTAATTATTTTGATTTACTCGCGCTCTCACTCTCACTCTCTTAGCGCTCATCTCAATCGAGTGGAGGAAATATTCTTTTGGCACAGAGTCTCACATAAATGCCAATCACTTTTGATTATAAATCGATTTCCAGCCGAATCTGATTACACCGTTCGGTGCCGTTTGACTCAATCGGTTGGCAAACAGATCGCACCTCACATGTCGGCAGAGATGCCTAATGTGATTCTCACGATTAAAATCAATTTAGAAATTCGAAAAACATTTTAAATATAGCTATCAATTACTAGATTGTTGTTTAGAGTGAGAGATTCGGTTCGAAAAAAATAGATGAGAAATGCATAAACTATTTGGCAATTAAACCAATTTTACTATTTGTCGTCTAACCATCTGATGTCTGATAGGATGCTCGAAAGATTGTGTCACCGCTGCTGAAGAGTTTCCAGTCGGAGATCGACAAGCTGAGCAGAAGGAGCAAGGCAGCCGAGGCCGCCTTCCTCTACGTCTACAAACGCATTATCGACATCAAGGGTGAGTCTGACCGTTAAGACATTTCGCGCGCCACCGGACACATGCATTGGCCCACAATGGGAGCGCGTCGTCGCCACCAATCATTATTGCAAGAGCTTTGTGTCCAAACGCAGACACACATAAAAAGCAGTAAAAATTAAAATTTTCCTAAAAATCGGGTCCAATGAACAAAAACAATGGAACTTTTGGTGAACAGAACTCATTGGACTATAAGGAAAGGATGTTCTGCGCGAGGGATGCGGTGATAGTGGAAAGCAGTGCACGAATGGATGCGATTATATTTCATTGATATGTTGTCGTATGTTGTCGTAAACGACTGGAGACACTGGAGTTTTAATTATGCAAAAATTATTCGACAAATTTCAATGGATTTTGGAATAATGGCTGCGTCTGAGAGCAAAAAACAAAAGCCGACTCTCGACAGTCAAGTCGAGTGAACAGAATGCCTATCAATGCTATTGAATAACCAGCACTCGGGCTATAAGTCAGTGATGTTGTGCTGTTGTGCTGTTGGCACAGAACGTGTGATCCGATGCGTGACAGCAAAGAAACGCTTGCTTTGATTCGAGCCAAACATCCAGGCATTCGACGCCAAACCAAAGACCAGACTCTGATCGGCCCTCTCTTGCGATTGGCCTCTAATGCAGTGCCGATAGTGTTATAACAATCGCAAAACAATAACAAATGACATTCGAAATGGTATTGAAATGAGTGAAAACTTCTCGTCAGTACTGATGGCAGTAATGAGTGTTTCGCTTAACAAAACTTTTATTCATAAATTAGTTGAATGCGAGCCCAGAGTTATATAATAATCGTAGCCATTGTTTGATTTATATGTTTCGCCAGTATTTTCCCCACTTTTGGGCCGAACTTTGCTCTGAACTCATAATTCCACTCTATTTTCATTAATGCATTTCAATTCTTGTGTTTTGTTTTGTTGTCTACTTATTTGAAGGGAATATTCACTCTTTGAAGAGCGAAAGCGAATTCGAGATAAAGTCTGAGCGAACTTTTCGACTCAAGTTTTGTTCTGAACGGCAGAAAAAAAAATCTTAAATAACAATAGAGTTTTCGAAATTGATTTTATATTTTTTCCGACGACTTTTCTCAAACAAAAAATGCAAAATACATATACAATAAGTCCGGAGTTTATATATTTTTTTGATTTTAGAAAATTTCAAATGAATTTGTGAATACGATTATTATTACTTTATTTCGGAGCAATAATTTCCAACCGAAAGTCACATTCAATTATTTCAATAAAAGCCAGACTCGGATTCACAGACTCTCGGATATCGTCTCTCGTGTATAGACTTTAATTTGAAAGCTTCAAGAATTTTATCTCTAATTTTGACAACTCTTAGTCCGCGCAAAACAATTATCAGAGAGTGAGTTAAACTTCAGACATAAAAAGTGCAGCGAATCTATTGAAACATTCAAATCCCAACTTCTGGGTTAATGCCGACTGACTAAGGATGAAATTGTCGAGTAATGAAAGCCGAGACACACTTCCCGTACGAGTAGTTCACTCGCAAGAGATTTATCGGTTTTATTAGCGTTAATTGAAAATTGAAAATTGCGTTCGCGAGCCGTGCGCTGGCACTGGGAGGTGAGTGCCGGGGGTGAACAGACTCAGACTCGACCCAACCGAACACCACATCCTCGTCGGTGCCCAACAACGGGTCAGTCATTACTCAATACCTGCACTTTTTATCTAATTTGATAGTTCATTAAATCATCGATTAAAAGGCCGAATAATGTTTTCGCTAAAATAATAATTAATTGTTTGGCGAAACACGAAATCGCATTCACTTTACTCTAAATAAAAAAGTATTTTTTCTTCCCATTCTTCGCCCGATTCCGACGGCATTGCAACAACTCTACCACAAAAGCCATTATCTGATTATTCGATTGTTTCTCAACTAAAAAGTGGTTCTCATTATTGGGAATTTATTTATAAATAATGTTTTCATTCTTTTACCGAAATTTTTTATAATGATTTTGAGGCTAAATATCAGATAAAGAGTTTTTGATTTTCTTCGATACTTAAGAGAGAGAAAAAAACTTCTAATCAGTTCAATGAGTATATAAATTGCGAGTGAGCTAACAAACACCCGAAACGACTGGCGAACCGACCAATTAAACAGACGATTCATCGCAAACGGTTTGCAAGACATTCAAAACCAATTTGTGACTGAGTTCCAAAAGTAGTGTTTAATGTTTGTAAACTACTGTTAACAACGTTTAGTTATCGTCTTTAGTTAGTTATGGCTGGTGTAGAGTCGAGTAACTGCTTGTTTGTGTCAAACTTTACTCGATTTTACAATTTTTTTATTCTTCAAAAGAGCATTATTTGATTTATCGCAGGCATTCTCGGAGCGAAAAATCGTGTATAGATTGCGGTCGTGTTTCTAATTGTTATTTTAGGCATAAATTCTCTGTTCGTTTGATAGTAAAAATCGATTAAAGAGTTAGATTAAACCCTTGGAATATTTGCCAAACTCTGTCGTTAATTTATATGAGCCTGGCATTGGCATTCTACTTCACTATCATGTAAACTCTCAATTGGACCAATCAAAGCAAAAAATACACTTATTTTCCGCCGAAAAAATACTTTATTTTTAAACATTTATTTTTATTTTTGATTTCCTCTGAAATTCTGATTTCATTTGAAAATAAAATGACAAATAAATTCTTTTTCTGTGTCTTCTCTGCTGTCGGAGAATCGTCACTAACTTTTCAGACCTCTCTCTCTCCGTCTCTACACATGTTTTGACTCATCAAACGCCGACATTATATAATCAGAAACGAAGAGTAATAATGAATTTTCAAAAATATATTTCTTATACTCCTCTGAGCGTAAAATTGTTTTGAGTTTAAGCAATCAAAAGAAAGCAATTTTTGGCTCTCAATCCGTTCGGTGTCTTCGAGCGATTTGCGCCCACACTTGGCCTCAAATGATGGATTGATTTCGCCGATCAAAGCCAAACAATCGCCAAATTTGGCCACAATTTGATCGCATCCGCGAACGAGAGGAGAGAAATATTAGAAACTCTTTTTCCATATTTATTTTGGTCCCAAAAACACTATTAGTTTGTTTCACTTTGAGAGCTATGAAAAGGATATGAACTGTAGAGACAGTAATTCAATGCATCGAAAGTCGACAAAAAGAGACAATTTTTTGTTCTTCATGTTAAAGACTTTATGCAAATCTGATTTTAAGAATTTTGTCTCTAAATATCAGACAAATTAAAAGAAGTTGAGGCAAAAAAAAAGCAAGAAATGAGAGCTCTTTTTCATTAATATCTTGTTTTATTGAATACTGAAGATTCAGACGAAACTATAAATTGCTTGAAAAAAGACTTCGAAACGAGTAAAAGCAATAATTGTTTCTGAATTTTTTGGAATACACAAAGTGGCGATATTGTTGGAAACGAATTCAAAATTCAATATCTCTAAGACAACTTGTTTAAGAAGGGAAATGTAATTTTATTTTGAAAAAGCATATTCACACTAATCATCAGACAAAAGATTAGAATTTTCAAATTAGTAAATTTACTGATTTTTGAAAATGAATGGAATTGTCGCCAAATGAATATTTTAAATACAAATATTCAAAAATATGGGCAAATAATTTCACCATGATGAATTTTTTTAATGAGTGTCATATGTCATAGACTTTGATGACACTCATTTTACAATAAAAATTAACTTTTATATTTGAAGGGTTCTATGAAATAAATAACTTAATATTTATTTTCAAATAACGACCCTTCAAAATGTGACGTAATTCATGGCAAATTCAAAATTTGCCAGGATATGCAATAAATATGTTATCTTTCAAGTTTAATCAAGGATATTCAGCAGATTATTAGATCAATATATAGGCTTCAAAATACAACACGAATGATCCAGATCATTGAATTCGTTTAAGAATCACCAAGCCCTAAAATCGTTTCCAAGAATTTTCCCACATTGTGTATATAATTTGGTTCGAGTTCTGTTTGCGGGACACAAGTCATACAGACATCGGACACATAAAAAGATATTGAATTTTAATGAAAAACAAGATCATTCCCTATAATATCAAATGTCATTTTAAATATTTAATTACAAAGCGATTCTAAGCAAAGCAAAGCAAAGTTGTCATTCGCCACATCCAAGAAACAAATCAAAGCCAAAAGTAGCAAAAAATGTGAATAAAATTTGGAAACAAAATGTAAAACTAATAAAATGTGTTTTTACTTCGTTTCGTTTGGTTTTGGTGTTTGAGGCTCTCGAACGCCAATATAAGTATTAAGTATTAGTCGTACGAAATATTTTATTATTATTATTCGACTGTCAGTCCAATAGTTATATACAAAGATCGAGTCATATCTCTAACAAATCAAATCTCCGAACGAAAGAGCTCTTAAATATCCTCTATCTTTGAGCTGCACTTCTTGTGAGCGCTGAGGCAATAAATTTCTTGGTGTTTATCAGTGATCAGTGATAGTGACTGTCCTTTTCGAACACGAGGCTCGAGCACAACCATTGACTCTATTAGTGGGTCCGATCGCACCACACATTCGAAGCGATCATAAAGCAAATGCCATTCCGTTCGACTCGTATGTGAGGAATAATTTTAAAATTTATTGGAAAGCATTGATTCCTTTGAGAAGAGAAGACAAGTCTCACAACTTTTTTTTATTCGCGTCGAAACAAAATTTTATTATATGTTTGGCAGTGATTGTAAATTAACTTCAAATTCATGGCGTATTACCAGAAAAATGCAATACTCTATTAAATTTATTGGTGAAAAGTAAGAGAAGTAACAGAAGAAGAAGAGCAGCAAAAAAATGTGATGTCGTTTGGAGTGATTCTCAGCTCAAACTTAACTCGAAAGACATTTATATTTATCGTAATTATCGCTCGTATTTATTGGTAATGGCTTTTGCTTTCTTGTCTGCGATCGCCTCACTCTGTGTGTGAGCCACCAATGGATTGGCATTGGATTCAAACCATTGGAAAATATTCTCTCATAAACTCTTGGTCTCAATCTCTCGGCTCTTAGAGAACGCATAAAACTTCTATTCAAAACCGATTCAATACATAAATCAGTATTCAATTCAATACTCGACTCGAATACTGACTTTTATAGCCGTTTTCAATACATTTGATTCCAATGATTGAACCAATTTATTGTCGATGGCGTTATCACTCTTTCGCTCCATCTCTTAAATAATCAGTCAATCACTGCAATCACAGCATTGCTAGGTCTGTGCCATCACTCGCACAGCCATCCCATCCTTCATCCCTTCCATCGCTTCCATCCTTTCCATCCATTCTATTCCCACTTCTACTCTACTCCACGCTCTCATCCAAACCGAGTCTTATCTAAGGATTCACTAAATTAGAGATAAATTTGTTTTTCTGTGTTCTCTCCTGATATTAAATCAAAGAAAAGTCGAGTGCGAACACAATGTGTGACATTCGAGCGATTGATTTATTACAGACTTAACTAATAATTAATTTGATTTGTAGTTTAGCTTTGATTTGATTTACCGCTTAATTATAGAAACATTTGATCAGAAGAGGCGTCGAAATTGAATTCAAGCCATTAGTCAATCAGTGAGTCGTCACTCGTCTCGGGCTTAGTGTTTGCCGTTTGACTTATCACCAGATAATGGATCCAAACCAGAGTTCGGCTGCCATTGAGAGGTCGCTGTCATTAATATCGGTTGTGTTAGTCGGCAGACAATTGGTTCGAACAATTGGTCGGCCAATGAATTGAAGCACAGGTGACACCAGAAGTGTGTCCTCTAGTGAAGGCACACAAAAGAATGTCGAGAAAGCGATAACTTATTGCTGTAGTGATGGTCCATATCGTTGGCACTCCTTATTGTTATTTCTATTGCATATCAGACCAGATATGAAAAGCATTTCTCACTCTCCGAGAGTGTCAAACATTTTTCGGTAACAATTGTTCAAAAGTTTAATTTTTCTGTTCTCGATTCAAAAACATTGAAGCATTCAGTGATAGATGTTTGGGCTGTGACTGGTCTCCAACATAATGGCCGGCCATCACATCCACTCACAGCCGAAGCCCAGCCGAAGACGTTGTCGACCCTCCGCTGCTTAACCAGAAAATGCATTCAAAATTATTGAACCGAACTTTCATAAGTATTTTCGTCTGAATGTTGTCCACAATCGGTACCAAAAAAAAGAAGAGAAGTAGAAATGTATCGCCGATTCATCGCTGAAATACATTTCAAACTTTTTACTTTTCGACTCAAAATTGTTCAAATAAAATGTCATTTATATTGAAACTCAATACCACTCCTCCAAGTCGTCTCTCTCTTTCTCTCTTGTCTGGCATATAGTCAAAAATTGACTTAAATTACTCATTTTCCTGTTGAATAGATATAAACAGGCGATAGATGTGTATTTAAAAGGCATATAAACTCTAAAAATTTAATTCCATTGCTAATGAACCGGATGAAAGTGCAGTGCCAGCGATTCGTAGCCGTCTTTTGACTCGTTCTCAAAGACTTTATGATCAATAGATGTCTTGATTTGCATTGAAGAGTCAGATCACATGAGAACGAGATGGTTAGGAGATATCAGAGCCAAACGAGCGAAAGCTATTAATTTAGTAGAGGAAAGCCTCCCCTTTTGCCAAAGCTATCGACCAATTTTGATGTCGAGACTCCAAAGACAAGAAGAAGAAGAGAGAAAAGTTCACAAAATTATAACTTCCGTTGCATTGAATAATAAGCTGTTCTACGGATGAAAAGTTTATTGCATAACAACAACCGTTTGCTTCGGTCTCATCGCTAAACCATTGAGAGACCGATAACTCGGCGATAAAAAAAACTATTCACCGCTCAGGCGATGATAGTCCGGAAATTTGACTTTTCATTCATCTAATACTGGCTTTTGGTTTCATAAGTCGAGTATCGGGTGCTCTAGGCTTTGGGTGTGGCGTAGAGTATGGCCTCAGTTGGCGACTCACATACAAAGAGAGCACAAAATTTAATCATTGAATTACAAGTTTTTATATTCTTGTCATTGATTAGCTTTCTTCGGATGCCGGGCCCTATCAATAATGATTGCCCGCAATGACTGTCTGTGAGAATGTATAGACATCTAAACGAACAATAAATGCATTTTCAATATTGATTTGTCGACGAATTGTGTCTTTCATTCGCCTCCATAGCCGAACACAACATACAGAACAGACCTTTCAATTCGTTTTCAATTTATTATTCAATTTTGATATTTTTGAGTCGAAAAGTACAATTGAAAAATTGAATGGATATCTGAACTTTTCGACTCAGCCATTGTTGTGTGCGCTGCAAAAGTAATTGATTACTATTTGATAGAACGACTATTCATTTCTCTCACTGGGAATCAATTTGTTCTCCTCTTTGTGTTCTCCAACTTATTTGCAATCAATTTCTTTGCCTCTAAAATGTGTTCTTCTTTTTTTATTAGAAGAATATTTTTGCCATTTTTTCACTTCTCTTGTTGTTGGCTCTCATCCGACAAGAATCGGAAGTTCGCAGCACTTTCTCATTCGCCAGAATTCGACGGCAACTGTCGATAGAGAGAAGAGAAGTCAAACAAAACTACAAACTTCTTCTACAAAACTATTTATATGTTTAACCGAAAACTTTGTAAATATTTTTTCAATTAAACTGCAAATACACCGACAAATCATTAATTTAATGCATGGTATTAGCAATAATTTATAGTATCCGGTCGTCGATCAAAATTAGAGCTAAGAATAATTTATTATGAAAATTGTTGCTCAAAAGTTACCCACAATTAAAGTTTTGAACTTCTCGTCGCTTTAACTCTACTCTACTATACAGAGTAAAACTAAATTAAAGCTAAATATATTCACCTGTTTATTGATTAAAAGGCTCGGACTCTGAGCCAATTAAATGTGACCGACTTTGTTCGTCATCTCCTAGCAATTACCAGCAATTATATTCTGGCAATTTTCACACGAACATCGATGACTCGTATCGTTGACTGAAAACGTCGCGACAAAAGTTTGTATTTCACAACTGGGCAGACAGTAAAGGCGAGTCAGTAAATAAACATGTCACTTTTTGGCACCAGATAATGGAAATTCTTGTGCAAATCCAATTAAATCTGTTGTGTAATTACATGAATTAATCGCTTGCCTTACAATAATTTTAATAAAACAATTTAGGCTTTTGTTTGTCTGTTCGGTCCGAAAGAGAGAAATATTTCGATTCTTTCGGTGAGTTTTGTTGTGTTTGGATGCGAACACAAAACCGCTGTCGGAATACGTGGAATGCATTGCGCTTTTTGTTTGATTCTTATTCTCCTTAATCACACTCACTATTCCTGGTCTGCATTCCGGGCATAGAGATAGAGGTCGTGTTGAAAAATATAATTTCCATTTCTTCTCTGGTCGTGTCGTATGTGTTGTGCCATACGTTGACGACCGGCTCCGACACCGACTCCTCCGACACTGTGTTCTCATTATTCTACTCATTATTTATTCGCCGAGAAATCAATTTCTTTACTCTTCGCCCGAGATTTTTAATATTCAAAGTCTGGGAACCGAAACACTAAACACTGATCCGTCAGTTATTTATCACGAAATTGTTTGAATATTGATGTCTTAGTGGTGTCTTATGACTGTTAAAATCGGAGCCAAACATAGAATACGATAATAACGACCAGAAGAGACGGACGGCTCGCGAACGCCGTTCCGATTCGTCTTATTTTTTTGTTTTCAGATTTATTATTAAACTTTATAGACTGTGTAATATATGTTTTCAATTTAAACGTTTTTCATATTAGTTTTCTTTCACTGCCTTAACTCCAAAGCACAAAAATATCAAAATCTATCGCTTGAAAGGCAATGGCTTTGAATACTAAATATGAAGTAATAGTCTTTTTGTGCCCGAATACTAATGAGAAATAGTTTTTGTTGTTTTTCATCAAAATATCTTTAATTTACGCTAAGAATCAGTCGAATAGATGTCGACTATATTCCAGTTGACAATCAATTTGGGCGATCTTTAGTCGGGTTCGCATACAAAGAGATAGAATTGAATTCTTGGGGACGAATCAACACTTCTTCTAATGATTTTCGTATACTAAATATCGCTAAACCCATACTTGAGTTAAGAGGTATTTAGTGTAAAATTGAGACCGTTTTTGCGCATTCAATAATATTCGCTCGAAATGAACAAAAATAATGAATATTTTCTAAAATATATTTCGAACTAAACTTTTTTCTCGAAGAATAGCGCGGAGAGAGAGAGAGAGAGAGAGAGAGAGAGAGAGAGAGAGAGAGAGAGACCTGGGAGAGAGCTGTTCGCTTAATGGCATTTGATAGTCGTGATGGATATCCACCCAATAGTGCAGTCAATGCACAGCACATTCTTATGCGCGGCCGAGACCTGTGCCTAACACCCACTGAATTTATTTATTCATTAATGTTAGTCCATTTCAATCCATTTCAATCCCTTAATGATTATTTTAAATCCAATGCGCTTTTATTCGATTGTTCCTGTTATGGCTGACCCCCGGCTCACACACACCACTCACTCACTTCACCCCCACCTCTGCTATACGACTATATGAGCACACCTTTGGCCCGAACGCCACAAATTGGTATCAGAAAACTATTTAATACCTCTCTTTCGGACGGAATAAATAGAAAAAGAAAAATCATTAGCAATAATATTAGGTTTTGATACAGACTTTTGGGCACAAAATGGCAATCAAAGCCATTCTCTGCTATTTTTTATATTCAAATTCTTCGACTAATCAATTGCTTACTTCGGAGCGCAACACAAATAGCAGATAAACTTTTGCAGAGCTTTTATATTCGCCAAACAATTTTAGTGTTGCTTTTCATGGCTTCTAATGTAAAATAAAATAATTTCAAACGCTATTAAAAGTCATTAAAAGAATTTCAATAAATGTGCTGAAAATTCATTTAATTGTCTCGTTTTTCTCAGCGAACAAAACGAGCGAACGATTGTTGTTTAGTACCAAACGATTTCTATTGTCTACCAGTCGGTCCGATTGCTCGAGGTTTGTGTCAGTGGTCTGATTGACACCGAATGGCAAAGAAATAGCGCAAAACTATCTGTTAAGGTGTGATAGCTATGCAACAGATGTGATGCAAATCCAAAGATTAGTTAATTTTTGTTCAACACTTCTGAACCACTTTTTAATTAACTGTTCATTTGATTAAAATAATGCCCAAAACTTTTAGCACAATATTAACTCTGCATATGATATGACACTCGACTGTCGAGTGAATCCATATATTAATAATTGAATAAAAATAACGGAGCGATAGTAGAGTGAGCACAGAGTTTGAGTGTGAGTTTGGCCATCATTGCAATTACGATATGCAGAGTTACGACTCGACTTCGGTTTTGCATCAGACCAGTCAACAGAAGAGTCAGAGATGCGGTTCCAAAGTGTGTCGACACATGCGGACAGTGAGCAGTGATGTGCTCTTTAATTGCTAATATCGGTCGGAATCACTGATTTTGATGAATGAGATTCGCGGCTGAGGTGTCGCTCAGACACAGACCGCAACACCATTTGCATCGCAGTCGAGCACAACATTAGCAATATTTTAATTTAATGCTGTATTGAATCGCACGGACAGCCAAATGAGATGAAGAGGTGCTGAGGATAGCCATAGCCAGCACTGACTGGCGACCACATCATCTGTTATGATAATAATGACGATAAACGAGTGTAATATGTCTCACAAGAGCGCTATCTCTGCTTAATTACTTAATTAAATGTTCTGTCAATCAATTCTCGGCTTTAAATTCATTAGAGGCCGAGCGCTGAGCGTTGGTTCGGTTCGGTGGCAATATAGAGGCCAAGCGCTCAACCACTGGTCGGTGGTCTGTATTGCTGACTGAAAAATTGATGGCCACTGGTGTCGACTAAATTGTAAGACTCGGCTTCACATTATCGAAATGAAAGTAGCGTTTGCTGTAGTGGTGTATATATGGCTCGCCTGTAGTGATGTATATATAAAACATCGATTCCCACGAGTCGTGTGAAGAAGTGTTCGGCCGATGCCTTAACCGTCTATTTATTGGAAAGGCTTGTGTGGACTGCGTGTGTGGACCGGAGCTGAAGAAAGGAAAATAAAATATAGCGATCACTGGCCGATGAATGCGATGACCATTAGGTTATGCAGTTGTGGGCCAATCGCTCACACAATAGCTGTCTCTATGTCTTCCTTAATGCTTCCCAATAGAGTAGTGCCGTTCGGCCAATACATTAGATGACAGGGACGGCACTGACGGCAGTGACGGCACATATCGGTGCCGAACACTCAATTTAATGTTTTATTCGCTTGAGTCCAGTAATAACATTCTGTTGAGTCTGTCCTCATAACTGAATTACTGCAGAGGAGAACCACTTCTAATGTCTTGCCATCACTTACTTAGAGCTAACCTTCGCAGCGAACAAATGTTATTTGTGATCCGAGTCTGGGCTTCGATCCGATTAAATATTTGCCAATTGTTCTGATAGTCTGACGGCCGGAGCGACCGACCGGTCATCTAATGAAGTGATAATCAATTATTCAAATGACACGAGTCTCGGATCGACAGCGCATTCATTACGACACCAACACTACAAACACAGACACAAACTCATTGGCCATCAAATGATTGTCTTTTGGTTTGGCGATAGGTCTGTTTGGCTGCTGTGTTGGTGGCGGACATGAAATTATTGATGTCTCGATACTCGGAGAGCAGAGCTCAGAGCCTCAGACCCGCGCCCTCTCCCCAGAGATCCGTTTGGCAACAGTTGTCCAATAAAAGAGACCTTTTTTTGCTCTGAGAGAAACAGAGAATAAGAGTGTTCGGAGTGTTTGGAGAAATGGCTTAACTCTCCCGAAATGAAATCAACTGCTAATCCATTATTCAGTGCTGACAAAGCAATTGCCGTAAATTTTTATCTGTTTGTAGGCAAAGGAATAAATAAAACAAAGATTAAATTGAAAAAAGCTTTTAATTCTTTTGTTGAGTACCAAAACTCGACTCTTGTGATTCTTTTTTGGACTCTTGGAATACGTCGAATAATTACTAGTTCTGTGTTCTGTGTTGTCGAACACAGCATTGACTTGATTCCAATTACTTAATTTAATTTCTCTAAACGCAAAACATTTTCGACAAATTTAAGCTATTTTTATAATCTTTGGTCTCATCTGACGCGTCGAAGTCGTCGTCGACTGTCCCGCACACACACCGCACACACACTCACTCACACACAACACACACCACATATTCTGCAATATTCTGGGCGTTTGTGTTCCCAAAACTAATTTGTTGAATGCAATGAATGAGTAGTTGATTGCATATCAAGTATTAATACCGTAGGTCTGAATAACTGAATATTTGTGTAGAAGTCAGCGAAAATAAATAACTTATAGCTTACACACACATTGAGACTTCATTAGTAATTGCTGTGCGGATCCGCTCCTTCTCTATCAGTTCGCATCACTCGCACAGCTTTCTCTCTCTTCTCTCTCCACTGTTTTACTTGAATATTATGACGACTTCTCAGAGAGTCTGTTGCGTTGCGACTCATTTACTAAAGGCATCGTTTAGTCAAATATCTTCGGTTTTTTCATACGCTATACAAATAGAAACAACAAAAAAGCCAAACAGTGATAGGCATAGAGCAGAGCGGACTCGGAGGAAGTGGTGGCAAATATAGATTGAAAATGAGTTTCACTCCTCATCGCCGAACATCACTACAAAAATTCTCAACTTTTTCTTATGTGCTCTTCTATTCCGTTGACACACATATCCATCGCTTAGGCAGATGTGTGGCCAAACGTTTCACTGTTATTTCGCCCCTCTTTTAAAAGCTTTGTCTAATTCTACTATTTTTTTCTTCTCTGCCTTTTTCTTCTGATGTGATATACAGTTAATTCATCGCAAAATTTTGTGGTTTTCGCTAAAGCTTCTTCTCAAAGCACTTGTGTCTCACTAAACACTAGTTTCAATGTAATAACAGTTACAAACAACGATGTAAGAGAGAGAGAGAGAGAGAGAGAGAGAGAGATGTGGGAGAGAGAGAGAGAGAGAGAGAGAGAGAGAGAGAGAGAGAGAGAGAGAGAGTGTTGTGTGAGAGAGAGAGAGAGAGAGAGAGAGAGAGAGAGAGAGAGAGAGAGAGAGAGAGACCTTTCAAGATTGGCGCTCACACTCTATTAGAGAATTTCTTTTGTGTCGGGTCTGTAGTGAAGAGCAGAGCGAATGATGCGAACAGTGTCTGAGCGGTTCGACCCAACAATTTGTCTCCTAATGTCTCTGCAAAGCATGTCTGGAACACAGGCCTAAAGTGATGCTGACTCGGAGTCAGGACATAAACACTTGCGACTTGAGCTTCATTGGAGTAATGCTCTTCCTGTGCTCTTCCAGTGCCCGCACGTGCTATCAATAGAGAATCGATGGCTAACCCAAAGGAAAGAGTGTTTCGGATACTCTTTTGATTCAATGTCTGTCCGACTCTTAAGTGGCTTTCAATTGTTTGCTTTTTATTGATATGCACTTCAATTGGCGTCCAATTACTGATCGTCGTTGAGATCAAGCGATGCGAACCGACACCGAACGACATGCCATTGCGAGCGTGTATTCGCTGCCAAACGAAGAGCTTTTTGTCTTTTTGATGCACTATTTTTAAAATTGTTTGAGCCATATATCGCTTGGAGTGCATATTTTTGACACATGTTAATGTTAATGTATCAACGAGGCAACTTTTTAATGAACTTTGGTTTGTTTTTTATTTGTTTTAAATTATTTTTGTGCGAAACGGCGATAAACTTATTGCACGAAAAGTGTATCGCAATATCGCGTAAAGCACTTCACTATCGGAGCAAATAATTTGATTTAATCTCGAATTGATTTATAAAACGAATCGTTTATATGTTTAACCTTTGGGTCGAATTGGAAATAAACTGAAGGCAATACTTGAGACCTCGAATCGAGACTAAAAAATGAGAGCATTGGAGCACTTAATGGGATGAAGAGTTGATGGCGAGTCGTGGGGTCGGTCTGTCGGCACAGACGGCACAGACGGCACAGCATATGAGATACTGTGCGAAACACAACAAATAATGATTATATTGTGTTTTGTCTATTAAGTAAAGCACTGTTGGACTGCGAATGCCATCCAAACGACAATCCAATGATGGATTGGCGACAGTTGTTCTGTCAGTGGATCCCATCATTTGATGCCAGACCAGACCAGACCAGCGCCACAGCCAGTGATGGCCTAATCTGCAGCCCATCGACAGCACAAACATAGTCTCGGATTCTCTTCGCTCGATATAAATATGAATTATTATATTCGACGGAATATAATGTCTTTTGATATCTTTGACGAACTCGTCGTTGTCTTCACATTAATTGATGAAATATAGAGTTGTGTCGCCATTGAGTGTCGGCCCCCATCTCCCGGACCCCCTCTCCCTCTCCATCTCCCTTAGAGAATCAGTAATGCCTTTATGGATAAAGTTATTTGCGATTCTCGACTGTTCGAGTCATTTGAGTCATTTCAGTCATTAGACATGATTTGCGAATTTTTTCTCTTCAAAACTGCATTAAAGCAAAAGATCCAAAGGAACTGATAACGAGTGCCACCGAATCAAGCGATCACAAGAATCAGTGTCTGTGCAGCACAAGTAGTGGCTCTTTGGCTGTTGAAGTGACACTTTCGGGGAAATATTGGGACCACAAAAGTGTCAAACAAGTTATGCATACTTTATAGCATTATTTATAATTATAATTCAGTGCAATAATGGATAGATTAGGAGCTAATCATTGAAAGCATATATTTATTGAATAAATATCAGGAGTATTGCATCTGATGGCGAGCCCCGGGCACAGTCACAGTGACAGTGGCAGCGGTGGAGCCAAATATCTCTTTCTGGCGATGACGATAACGCCTGCGGCCAATAATGCGATGGAAAGCCGTTCCGATATTAAAAGCCGATGCAGAGTCTGGCGATGGAGTGGTGGGTGACTTATGCTTCACTTTTTTCTGCTGGCACTCAGGGCTAATGACCTGATGGCCTCTCATGTAATTTATTTGCTCGTTTGCTACACAAATCCGATATTGAGTTGTGCTCTCCTCTCGTCATATATCCCTTTCTCGCTCGGCTCAGGCGATGGAATGCTGTTATTAATGGCTTTTTGGCCGAATCACACTATTATAATATCATGTTCTCAGCCCTCTCTCCCCGACCAGCTCTCCGTCCTCTCCCGACCCTCTCCTCCATCTCACGCACTATTAAGATATATTTAGGTCTTAGTCTTAAA
>JAQGBE010000387.1:0-19594 GCA_034698225.1 Scheloribates latipes | reverse complement strand
AGCGGCAATTGAAATGCACCAAGATCATTTGTCAATACAGCCATTTATCTGGCTTATCTTTCGTGTAGCATGCTCACCTTTAAATGTAATTTTGTTTATTGCGCTTATTGTACAAAATTAGAAATGTGCTAACTCTGCTTGCAATTAGAAATCATTTGAAAGTTGTAACAAAATTTTCAATATTTTTATAGATCAATCAAGCTAGATAAAACTTAATTAATAGGCGATAATGGGAAATTAAATTTTTCCCATTATCTAGCAATATCTAGCTAAATCTATTTTAATTGGACATTTTTATTTCAAATGGTTTTAGTTTGATTCTGATGATAAAATGATAATGAATTGATTCACCATGATACTTCTATTTTCCATGATAGTTACAAGCTAAATAACATTAAGCTGTAATGATTTTGTTTAAAATGTTTGGATTTTATCATGATAATCGAACATTAAAAATAGATTAACACAAGCCATCAATTTTTTTTGCAATTAACTTGATTGATTTAAATTGATCGTGAATTGGTGGTATAATAAAATGTCGATGTCGAAAGAACCAAGCTCACATTTAAATATAATTTTGTTTATTGGAAGTTATTGTACAAAATTAGAAATGTGCTAACTCTTAATCAATTAGACATCATTTGAAAGTTGTAACAAAATTCTAAACTATCAAGATTATTATGAGCACTCGAATCAAATGAATTTTTCACTCTTGTAGCTAAAGAGCAGACTTTTAGCCCTCTCATGACATCTATGATCGAAATGTGAACACAATTTCAGTTTGAAACAAGCAAACTAGCTCATTTTAGCAAGCTATGTTCACTAGTTAAATAAACAATTATGGCGACCAATGAGCTTGCTAAGTGCACAAAGTGAATTCAGCATGATAATTCATGATAATTTAGAGCCATCGCTAATGTCTAATGCATTTTCAAGTGTCGTCAAAAACACTTTTCCTAAACAGAAAATTCATGTAAAATGATATCAAAAAAGTAAATACAAATTCATTTTAAGCGCACATTCAGTTGAAAAGTTGAAAATATTTACCTTTCACTATGAAATTTGAGCTAATTTTGCTAAAAACTGGTGAACGAAATCCAATACCAAGAGGTATATATTATCCTCTTCTGAGGCATAAAAAAGTGTTGATTTGCGAAAACATTTTTCGAATTTCTCGGAAAACGAAATCGAAATTAGTTTCTCTGGAAAAAGGAATTTCCGATTCAATCAGAATATAATTAGCCATAAAAATCATGAATAATATTAATCTATGAGAAATAAAAGGCCACAAAACGTCTGGTTGTCTATTATTGTCTGTGCAGTTCTTGGAAGAGAAAGCAATTTACTTCTTGTGCGCTGCCCTTCGGTCCGGCCTTCCGATCGAATTTCCATCGAATTTGGAGAAAATTTAATTTAATTTTTTGATTGACATCAGAGGAGAAGAGAAGAGAAGAGACGGAAAGTCTATTACTCGAGTGGAAGCCAATCGAAAGCCACACAAAAGAGTTTGTGAAAAGTCTTCAACGAAATTATTGATTGCAAAACATTGTTGTCTTGTGTTTGTGGTGTGCGCTCACACACACTGTCTGTGCTCGAGGTCTGGTATGTGGACATAGGATGGGAACACCTGCTCACCCGAGCCGTACAAACAGATAGCTGTCAGATGAAGACATAGGCATTACATCAATTGATTATAGCATTTGTCGACCCCCTCGCCCGACACCAGTCTCTCTCCCAGTCCTCTCTCTCCCGAGCGATGCATAGAGACTGAGAGAGAAAAGTTTATTCCATAAGAAGACGAATAATAATAACATTCAATAAATTTCTTTCTCCACTCTTCTCTTCATTATATTCTAGCGATACTCGCAGTGAACGCAACCCTAACCTAAAGACCCGACATATGGCTTATCATTATTATTATTACGGCTTTCGTTCGCCTCTAATGCCTGGCATCGACTGCACCGACGACTGTCTCACCACTGGAAGCGCTGTTCAGACCTATCAGACAGCCATTGAGAGGAAGCCATACGAAGCCATGCGGAGATCGAAATCCCGAAAATACTTCTTCTGCTCTAATGTTTTCTTTAATGGCTTTTTAGAACTCATTATTTTATTTTTCAATTTTTCACATTATTTTCATTTCGTTTTCCTCTCTTCTCTTCTCTCTCGCCTTATCTGTCCATCAGTTCGAGTGATCCGACACTCTGTCAGAACAAAACACTTATCCGCGCATTAGTGGGCTATAATCACCAAGATAGAACTCAACCTATCACAACTTTGGATAATTACCATGCTAGGAAAAATGATAAACTGACCTTGCTTTCTTGCCAATAGTTTATTGATCTTAATTTATGATTAATAAAATTTATTAGTCATTTAATGACAAAATTAACGCAAGATAAAACTTGCAATATGAAAAATGTCAACGCAAACAACGTCTATTTATATGAATGTGTTCGCCACTTAAATACTCGACACTGTCTATTTAAGAAGTTACAGTATTTTCACCGCAAACCGATTATGAGCTGTCTGTATATCGAATTTTGGCAAGTTTGTCTGTTGAAAACCTTTTTAACACACTAGATTTAATAAAACAGATCATCAGACTTTTAATATTAAACTTGCTAACCTGGTGACAATATCGAATGAACTGTCAATTTCATTCGATTTCATAGATCTGCAAATATTTTAACCGTCAAATAAGCCTTAAGCCTTAATCCAGTGCCCAGCAATTGATACATTTCTATCAGTAAATTGCATCTAGGTCAGCTATTGAATCCGAAAATCAACACCAATTGGAGTTTATTGGAGTCGAAAGTGCGGACAAAGTCCGTTGTGACTGTCGATAAGGGAGAGCCGACCGGAACCGTCGCACAGCATAACTCTGGAGGCAAACCCTATTACACCAGTGATAATGTTTTGTGTCATATATTGTTATTTATGAACAATAATATCAATGCATTGAATGGACTGCCAAAAGACTGGTCCTAAAGCAGAACAGAGCACTGCATAACACCATTGACTGCAACCTCCGGGCCATTGGAACAGACACTCACTGACAGAACACAATATAAAAGCAGAAGAAGAATACGGAATAATAGCGGAGAGAAATAGGAGACGACATGTCGTGAAAGACTTTCTTTACTACTCGGGGAGTGATGGCCGACAGCGGGGATCGGGTTCGGGCTGAGAAAGGCCGGTATTGTGCGACTAATTTGCATTGAAATGCACAGAACGTGAAAAAGAAGTGCTATTCACTGGTCTATTCGTCTTTCTCGGCCTTTCTTCGCCACTGATATTATGCAGTGCTGTTTAGATGTGCTGTTCTTATCACTCATTGGTGCTGTCCTGCAGTCCTGAGCGCCTCAATACCACCTGCTCTCAGCCTCTCTCTGACACTGGTTTATGACTTCTCTCTCTAGTGAGCACTCGATATATTACATCGCCTGTCCTTTTGGAACTCCAGAACCCGATTCATAGCCCGAACTCACGCCTCGAGTCAGAGCCTCTCTATTGGACCCCAACAGGGCTTTAGTGGTCCAAAAGCAGTGGTCTATCGGTTTTGATGTGATTTCAAATCCATTTCTGAATGTCTTTCGGAAGAGAATTCCTTTTTTAAGCTCTTCTGGTGTTGAGTTTGGACTTCTTCTCCACTATTATTATTGTAGATATATTTTGTCATCGGATTACCAGTTATTAAAGAAGTGCTCGCTTTGTGTCGTAAGAGTGCCATAAGAGTGCGGTCTGGTCTGGTCTGAGACCGAACACCACTTGACAGACATTTCTTCTGACATTAATTCGCTTTTTATTCAATTTTATTCATTTTCTTTGAATAATAAACTCATTTCTCATGAAATTAAAACACATTTCTGGCCATTAAAACCAATGATCACGTGATTGCCAATAAAGACTAGACTAGAGATCAGTTTCAGTGCAAAAAGTATAAAAACGTGCGAACAGTCTGAGTCTGTCTGAGGTCAACAGAAAGAGCACAGCATAAGCCAAGAGCCAACATATGCCGACCACCGGTTCCAAACTCCAACTGCTCTTTTGGTTGACGAGAAAGAGCGTGAAATCTGAGCTCAGACACGAGGGACACAACTATTGGGAGCGAAAACACGTGAAAAGAACTTTTTTGGCCAAAGAGAGCAGTGGTGTGTCTGTTCTGTTCTGTGCTGTTCTCCACTGGGACTGTCTCGAGCTGTGCTGAAGGCCATCCATCTCTTCCGTGCCATTAAAGTGGTGTTGAAACGGCGTTTGGCTCCGGGGCCAGTGCTCGGGCACTGGTAATGAGCGCTGTGGCCATCCTGTGCTCACAGACACTGATACCGGAGAGGAATTGCTGTTCGGAACTCAAGTGGAACTCTAAGAGAGACTTTTCATTAGAGACAAGAGATCTGATTAGTGTTTAGTGTTTTTGGTCACAGAAATAATAATTGCTTTTTCTCTCTCTTATCTCTCTCTTAGAAGAAGAAGAGCTCCTCTTTTGCTGCAGATCTCTATCACTGGAAGGCATTTATGAGGCAAATGTTTTTTAATTAGACAGCTCTTTGTCGGTCTCCAGTCCTTCAGTGCACAGCAATCCAGCTCCAGGTTATTTGCAGCACTCATTGCTTATCTCAATATGAGCAAGACACTCTGCAAAACGAGCAAAACGAGCTCGTTATCCACATTTGTGGCCATAAAAGCACTTTATTATAGAAGCGATAAGTGTTTTCTCAGACCACAAGAACGACAAGTCCTGAAAGCGATCCCAACCGACGACTAATCCCTTTCATTGATTTGCATCCGAATAGCGCTGGGATTAGAGCTCCGACTCTAAGTCTCGAGGAAGGGATCGACCGCTGTCTCAGCACTGGCTCGGACTCGGCTCCGAACAGTGGATCAGACACTGATCTCAAGACTGGCTTATCTATTCATAAATCTATTCACTGCTCTTTGGTCTCTGCCGTCCCGTCGGCTTAACCGAGAGTCCGGTAGAGTCTCTCATAACTCACTTTTTGCGCTCACTTTCTGAGACTCAATGAAATGCGAATCACTATTACTATCGACTGAGGAAAGGAATGGCATTGTTGTGCTGTGCGTCTTGAGAGGGATCCGTCTCTCTGGTGCTGCACAAAGTTTCTAATCTAAATGT
Source organism: Scheloribates latipes (assembly GCA_034698225.1). Taxonomy (NCBI): domain Eukaryota; kingdom Metazoa; phylum Arthropoda; class Arachnida; order Sarcoptiformes; family Scheloribatidae; genus Scheloribates; species Scheloribates pallidulus. Next base: position 14,457 of record JAQGBE010000387.1, on the reverse strand, counting down.
AAATCAATTTTCTGTCCGATCGTCTCAAACACTCGAATATTTCCAAAGAATTTCTTTCTTTCTGTGAACAACACTGTTCTTATGGCAGACACTCTCCAGTGAACATCTTTGACAAAATTAATTGATTTTCTCCGAATTAATTATCAAAAGAATGTTTACCTTAATCTTTGCATTAATTAGTTTTGTGGCTGAGCTTCAGTGGCCAGGGATGTGCTGTGCGGTGGCGGTGACTAAGCACAGGGCGAGTGAGTGAGTGAGTGGGCCGACAGGCGTTCCCGATTAATCCTGGTATCAAATGCTCGATGAAAGTGAGAGATTCCAGTCTCTGATATGTAGTGTTGGGAGACAGAGTCTGATAGCGCACAGTCTGGAGGACAGGACACACCTGGCACTGGCACTGGCTGTGGAGGAGAAATGGCTTTTCATTAATTCATAAGTGTTTTGCACTGATTGGGAATTATTTTTAATTAAAGCCCATTCGAGATGTTGTGTGGAAAATGTGCGGCATTTGTCGTGTGCTGAGGAATGGCGTGTCGGCTCTCCCATAGAGAGAAACACAATATTGAATTAATTTCTCAATCACTCGGTTCCGGAATTATTACACGAATTGCTTTCGATTTCTATTTATAACACAAAATAAACGCTTTTTCTATTCAATTACTGGTAAGGGATGGCGAAGGGGTTGGAGGGGGAACGGGTGGACACGTGGGAACCGACCAGATGGCCACTCGGGTCACTTTTGTTTGGCCACATGGGACGGAATTAGCATGTTAATTAATTTGCGGCCTCGACTGGTCTTGTTTTGCCACTCGATATGTCTGTCTTTTAGTGGACATCTCTGGACAGCCGTTCGGTTCTGTTCGCTACCAATGTTTTGGCGCAAGAAATCGATTTACATATAAATCCGATTCCAAGTTATTCAATAAAAATAAGCGAATGAAAGCCAAAATCAATAGAAAATAATTTTCTCGTCTTTTGATTGCATTCAAATAGAAAGAGAAAAGCGAACAATGAATAGAAAGAAATGCGAGAAATGAAAGCCAAATATCAATCAAATCTCAACCAATAATTAATTGAAGCTATTTTTATGTTCACCATGCTACTTTTACACATGAACAGCTGATACAAATGAGAGCCAACAAGGTCAGTGATCCACAAATAAAAAGTTTTATTGTCAATGAACAACGAAAATCCCGTTTTATTGGCGAATAACGATAAATGTGTCAAAACTAATACCAAATCCCGAATATTCAGTGTCTGCCCTCAGCTTAGACTCCAAATCCCATCCGTCGGAGTCGGGCCACCCGTTCCCACTATCAGCTGCGGACCACTTTCAGTGACCATTTGCTCGCCTCTAATGCCCTTTTATGGCATTGCCAATAAGCGCGAGCACAGTCACAGTCACACAGCACACGAACACCGCGTCCTATCTGTCTATGGAATTAATTCAGAAACTATTTCCGAAATCGCTATTTGTCTCAAAGATCTCCGAATCGTTAATCATGGAAACAGAACAGAGTGTTGGCTCTGAGCCCATGTCATGACAAGTCCAGTGCAAACACATAATGTATTACTGTATTAGTGGTGGAAATTAAAAGCGCGACTCATCGCTCATATCTGTGCCACGACTGGCGCGGGAACACCACAAACACCGGCCCTCTCCTGGACTGACACATCTCGTGCCACACGGCGTTAGACCTGATTGTAATTGAGTCCGATTTGCAGTAATAATCTCACAATTGATCGCCAAATGCCAACAAATCGAGTGCTCCGGGCGTTGGAGAGTCACAATGGAAATAAATTATTATGAATCATACTTTTGGCGTAAATAAGTTTCTGTATATTATCGGGGATGTTATGATTTTATTATTCAATAGCAATCATTAGCAAGCTCAATCATTTCGCAAAAGTCGTTTTCAATAATCTTTAAAGTTTTTCCTAAATATAATCTTTGCTGAAAACTAAACCTCAACAATATTTCTCAATATTTCCATAAAATTATCGATTAACCAAGTTATTCTTCTGAAAACTATTCATAATTTTGCAGATGAACCTGTAACTTTATTTTGTATATTTTCTAGCCTAACAATTGGAATGATCACTACTAGAAATGACAAAGAAAGAGAGATTACCTTTTAATCTGATTTGAATGCCATTTGTTTTAACGGCAGAATAAAAGTAAAACCATAAAAAGATTTAATGATATTTGATGATTGAAATCAGACGCAAATGTCTTGAGCACAGGGTCTGACTTCTTGTGCCGCACAGCACATCCATTCACCTGCCGTTTCGTTCGTGATTTGTGGCCATAAACACTCATTTAGATTGAATCTAATATTATTGTTTCAATATTTTTGTTTACTTAAACTGTTTCTTTATAAATCGAGTAAATTGTCATGTTTAATTTTGTTAAGTAATGCAAATTACCTAGTTAACAACGAACTCATGAGTTATTTTTCTGCTGAATGTTTTCATTGTCATCCAAATATATTATCTTGCTATTATTAAGCTTTAAAATAATAAACTTTTATTGAACAAACTGTTGTTTATATGCACAAATTCAGTTTGAGGTTATCTATCTTGGTATATTTTCTATCAGTTTAAATAAAGGCTTATTTTGTCGATTGAATCGATTAATGCTAGAAAGACTTTAGCGAATCAGTGCTATGCAAGAGAGGCGCAGACTCTCCACAAATGCTATTCAGTGAATTCCTTTCATGCACTGCACTGCTTCGCCAAGGTCTTTCTAACATGATTCGATTCAATTCTATACCATAGTAGTAGTGGTGACCATCTTGGTGATATTCAGGCTAATAATAAAAATCGAAACAAAAACTAATGAAAAGTCAAACATTTAAACTAATTGTTTGACCAAAACTATTAGAATCGCAATTAAAAATACATTTAATGGTTAAAAACGAGTCATTAATTCGCGAAACGAAACGACAATTCAAATGATTAACTGATGTGACGAACAAAACGATTCAGTAATTCATATCTAATGAACGATAGCCTCACATTTGGGATGTGTGGTCAGCACAGCACAGGACGTGTCAGTCCTCCGCACAGGACGTGTGCGGCTCTTCTGTCAGGTGCTCATACAGTTCCGGCTCAAAGCGTACAGAATTTGAATTTAAAATCAGAATTAGCATGTTAAGAGCAGTGAATTTGTGTTTTAAGAGCCAATTTAGCCAAATTCAATTTATTGTAGACCTCAAGGGGTGTCTGTGTCTGCTATAGGGGCCCCACCCTCGGGCCATACGATAGATAGAATAGATCTGAATGTGAGAGACATTTGACGTCTAATTATTATTATGGCTTTTGAATGAATAATTCATTTCTTTTCTCTTTTATATGCCATTCATTAATGTAATGAAAGTCCGTTCCCCGCAAGTGCTGTGCTCTCGACCGGTGTTTAGGCCCTGTTTAGCACTTACTAGACAAAGAAACTCAGGTATACTCTGCTATTAATTGGCGATTGAATTAGAAGCGAAATTAAAACCAAATAAATCACTTGTCGTTCACTTGTGTTGGCCAGAGATCGATGAGTCGGTGCCTGACCTGTGCTGACCGTTGAACACAACTTTTTGGACACTTTTTTAATCAAAGCCATCGATCATCGATTGGGCGCTCAATATGTGAGACAAAATTGTGTTAATATTTGTTCTGATATTCTGATTCCGAGCTCTGGTTCTGAGCACAGGATCGGTGCATAGCATTAGCATTACTGGAGTGGAGTAGTGAAGGCAATACAAACACAACAATCGCATTGAGAGCGAGACTGTGTTTGCATTCGGAGTCGGAGACGAATAAAAAGTTATTGAATGCGAACTCAGACTCAATGCTCTCAGTGTTGGTCTCGAGACTCACTGCCGATGACTGATATCGAGTTGAATGGACAGAGAATTCCGTTTTCTAATGACAATTGTTTCATCTGAGGGGAGACTCGTGTCCTGTGCTGTGCGGGGATCAGGAGATCTCTAGTGGAGAACACTAGTGGAACATTGTTCTCATCACCATCCTGGTCGTCATCACTGGGAAATGTGGGCAAACGACGGTAATGGAAATTTAGTAGCATGCTAAATGGGGAACGGCTAGAGAGGGAGACGAGGCTTACCAGTAGGAACCGCCGCCGAATTCGAGCGGATTGTTGTGTAATAAAAGTTATGCCCAGTATTTGCATAAATAGATTATTGATATTCCAGTGGGAAAACACATTGAGAATACTGGTAGTCATAGCGGGCAAAAAAATATCGGAAGACTAGTAGTAGTGGTGAAGAGAAAGTACGACTCTTTTTGGGTTTGCATTGATTTTATGCAAATATGTTTTTATACCACATTCCGATCAATAAACAAGAGGTGACCGAAAAACAAGTTTATTGAATATTAACAAGCTAATAAATGTGATTTACTGAGTGAACAAGGTGAATAATGTGCGTGAATAATATACGAGAAATTAATGTCTGGCCATAAATAATAACGTTATTCGGGTTTAACACATATGGCGTATAATCCGGCACTAAATCTAAGAGTTGGGCCGCAAATCACGAGCGGAACGGCAGGTGAATGGATGTGCTGTGCGGCACAAGAAGTCAGAGCCAGTGCTCAGAGTTTAAGACATTTGCGTTTGATTTCAATCATAAATATCATTAAATCTTTTATGGCTTTACTTTCGTTGTGTCGTTAAAAAGCCAAATAAAATCAGATAAAAGTTTGCTTTCTTTGTGAACACCCAAACACTGATCTGAAATTCATTATAATTAACTAGAACATTCATCTGGAATACCTTTAATTTCAGGTGAATTCGGTCTGAATTAACAATTGATTTCAGATTCAGATTCAGTTCATTGATTGTCCACTGAATCGGACGTCTCGTGAGTTTTGGTTCAGTTTCACTACTCTAATGGCAGATCGCGAGCCATCTCTTGGCAAGTATGCGCTCGACTCAAACGGTAAACTTTTCATCTTGCTAACTTTGCAAAATATAGAATTAGCAGAATAAAATTCCTGAGCGCTTCTTCTTTCTAATAGATTTCAATTGGAAACCATAAATAAACATATATTTCGAACCGTATTTGAAATTACAGTTTGAATATTTTTTAACATTATCTCAAATGTCAATTCTTTTGTGTCCTATAATAGGTTGTGTTTGGGAATACAGACACAGAATTCACAATTTTTAATCCGAATTAATTAGAATAAAAGAGAAACCCATTTAAAACGTTACAACGAATTAGCGATGAATTACTGGTTTGGTTTTCTATTGTTAATTCTGGAGACGAAACTCGAAATAACAATTATTTTTGACACCTTTTGCTGATTCTCTTGGAAAACAATTTTTTGGCTGACATTTATAAACGATATCAAACAGAATAGAAATTAATAAATGATAACAAAAATCGCTTTAATTTTCGTTAATCACTCGACAGGAATAAAAACGACAAATTAATGACCGAATGATTACTAAAACTAATCACAAAATAGGAAACAAAAAAAGTTTTTAATATTCATCGATATTAAGCGCTGAATATTAAGCATTCGATGGCGAGAGTTGACATCAGAGGTAGGATTCGATGGCCAAGAAGTCCGACGAAGTCAATGTCCGTTCCTCTACTGAAGACTGGACTGAACGGACAATCTTTTTAATGAAACAAACTTTTGTTGATTTAATTAATTTAATTTAATTCGCGACAAACCCATCGAATAACCCGACGGTCCGTACCCACGAGGCCAGGGATCAAATGCTGAGCTCTTGGCTGTCGCGAGAGGAAAGTGTATTAACTTTTAATGTCTGTCCTCTGCTAATGCGAGGGCCGGACGGCCGACAGTTTTTGGTCAGGATTTCCATTAGAATGAATAAAAAATTCATTTCATTCGCCGCTCAGGACTCTAACGGGTCGGACATCGAGTACGCTCTGGCGGTCAAGCGATCAGTTTGAATGACAGGACAGGACTGGTTGTGTGTCCGACCCTTAATCTACGGAAAAACATTAATTTTGTGTTCATTTTCGATGTTTAATGTCTTTTATTGCGAATAAATATTCAAATTAAGTTTACATAATTCACATCAATCTAATGAAAGGATGAACAAGATATGAGCAAAGATAAATCAGCTTGATAAACGATCATGTGAATAATGTGTTGCCAATAATAATCAAGATTAATCTATTACTGTAAGAACTATAAACTGTTTATTTTAAACTGAATTTGATTCTTGATAGTGTAATTGCAAGTTTTACTCTTGGTGTAGCGATTCAAGCTTTTTTGGTCAAGATTATTTTTTATCAAGTCTATTTTTGACATAATGATATAATTTCCATTTTATGACTTTTGTTAGTGATTTTAGAGGTTTTAGAAAATGAAAACATAGGCTATGTTATGTTAAAACAATAAAATTAACAAGAATAAATCTATCATAGACATAATCGATTTTCAATATGATTAAGCAAATTCACTTTTAATAACTTATTACAGTTTCTATGGAATAGAAAAACTCTGATTTTATTTAGAATACCAAGTTAATTATCGCCAGTTCATCGACTTTCTTATTTTTATTTCGCTAAATAAAATCAATTAATTTTTTTCTGCGAAATATTATTTTTATACTTATAATTAGTTTTTGTGGCCAATCGTTAATCGAATGGTTTAACAGAGAAATCAATTAAATTTTAATTAATCCCGAAAACCCATTATTGCTAACAATCCGTGACCGAAGATATCAATTGATTTATTATCTCCTGATCGACATCGACGGCCAATCGCTTCCAATTCCAAGTTAACAATCAATTAATTATTTCTCATAATTGCGTTGCAATCGACGCCAACTTGTTGTCCACCACAACAACCTCTTGAGCTCCAAATTGGTCTCTCGAGAGCCAACTCTTGGCCCTCGAAGACAACTCTTGTGACGATAATTACCAGTTTCTATGGTCAGAACCAGTCTCTAGACCAGAGTAAGCCTGTTATTCACTACTGAGAAAATTAGCATGTTAATGTTCAGAAGCCACTGTTCAGCCACTGCTCAGAGCGAAAGTGTCTTCACGTGAGTTGTGTATTGTTGGCAACTTTCACCTCGAATTTCCCACTGAAGAGTAATGCCAGTAATTTCCCCGTAATTTGCCGTAAAGTGAAAGTTTCGCCGCAATCTCTCTAACTGTCTATCATTGCTCCAAATCGTTGACTTGTTTTGTCGATAATAGAAAAGCAATTTCATGATTGCCTTCTCTTCTCTCCATTCGTTCCCCTCTTCTCTTCTCCTCTCAGCAAAGACCGACTTCTGGTTCAGTAGTGCCGAGAAAAGTGTTTCTCTGGTCGTTGCTGTGCTCAGCCCCGGGCAGTGCACGCACTAAATGAGATGATCAGTTGTGCCACACAACAGACAGTCATCTCTGGTGCCGGTGCGCCCCTCCCTGTGTCTGTTGGTCCTCCAAATGAGAGCCTCTTATCGATAATTTGGATAATTTAGAAGTTCTTCACTGAAATTGCTTTTATTTTTCAACGATTTTTATTTTAATTCTGATGTTATGGTAGCAAACATTTTGCTCTAAAATTACCATTTTATGTTCACCTTAGGAAATTATAGACTGAGAGGGAGATTTGCACACACATGCTACTATATTTATAGCCAGATTGTTTGTGAAAATTCCAATATAATAATGTTGTTTAATGTTTTTAATCATTTAATTTTTCCTTAAATCAAAAACACCAACAAAAGGAGCTCATCCACTACATCTAAATTATATGAACAAAAATTTTATATCAAGTTTAAAAAAAAATTGAAATGCCAAGGTTACAGTCTTTGATTAATACTCTTGCATTATTGTTCTTCAATCAATTGGCCATGATCCAGTGAAACCCTAAATACGAATCATAAAATGCGCATGTTACATTTGCCTTATGCTGGGAATAACCAATGTATAATCTAGTTAATTTTAACGCTGAATAGAATTCTTGCTCTTTTTGCCTTAAATTTTATGCGTAAAAAATTTCTGTCAATAAAAGCGTCTGAAGACGTCATTCATGTCATCCGAAGCGATGATAATTTCAGTGAATGGATGGCAGCGTTCGGTCACACCATCCAAGAAGAAGAAGCGGAAGAGTTCGCCGCTGGAGTGAAGACTGAAGAGTGAAGAGTGAAGAAAGACTGCGTATTGTTATGTAAAGCGATGGCAACAGTGGTTCAGTCGGTGCCAAACATCTGCCCCTTTATGCTGTGCGCCTCTGGAATGGCCTCTCGTTTATTGAGTGCCGATTCTAAAGAAAACTCCGAATAAAAGAGAAAAAAATAGTTTTTCTTCTCTTTTCTGAAGCCATTAGATATGGATTGGAAAATGCGTTCGCAGTGTGAGGTTAGGCCGGAGGGAGAGACAGGTCGGAGCGGAGCACAGGTCGTGATCGCACTGCACAACAGCACAACACAACATTGTGTTCTGTTCTTCTGTTCTCTTTTCAACAGATTGTTTTCAGGATTACTTTCACTGCAACTGTAACATTTACTGATAATTAACTAGAACATTCATCTAGAATAATGTTCTTTGCAAAATAGGTTACAAACCAATGAATATTTTTTAATAAGTTCCAAATTTTCACCTTGCTACAACATCAGTAACTGAGTTGACGATGGAGTATTAGTGAGAATATGCTATTCACTAAGAAATATCATTTCTTTATCGTATAACAGTATATCTTGGTGAAAAGTCAATATCTAGTCAGCAAACTATAACTTTGTTGTAAAATAAATTTAAATTTGATTTAAAACTTTTAGTTTAAATTTTTAAGCCAGCAAGTGTGTAAAAATTTTTAACCCCCCCCCCCCCCAATTTGAGTGTTCTTGTTAGTTTCAATTGCATTGAAAAATATCAAGATACTTTGTGTTTAAAACGCACAATAATAGTGCGAAACTTTTTCCAGAATTGTTACTCAGATTGCAATTTCGACAACAAAATGCTTGTCAATCAAATGGCAATGTGACCAAGATAATTATCACGCCATCAGCCGGTTATGCCATATCACCCGATTATCCGGTAATTGATAAGCGATTGACACTATATTAGCATGATAATTCATGATAATTCCCATAATTATGCCTATAATCAGATTAGGAAGTCAGTCGACAGTCGACACAAACTTTTGGCGATAAAATCGGATTTTATTTTTTGAATATTTTTATCCGAAATAAATTATCGGTTTTGACCCAGAATTGCGTTGAAAATGCTAATTATCAGGGCGTTTGCATCATGCAACTGAACGTTCGGAATTCAATTTGAATATCGCGTCAAATCTTTTCGTCAGTAGAGCTGAAGGAACGCCTCTTTCGGTCGTTCCCTCGGCTCAGGACTACTATTTTATGATTGACTTTCAATTATTATTTATGAGCTGTGATTATGAAAGGAGTTCTTCGGTGGAGACGTCCTCTGAAGACGAATCTAATTTGGGATCAGTTGTGAAGAGGGCTCTTCAAAGGCCTAATCAAAGCCATAGAAGAGATTTGAAAAACAATTTTTTCTCATTTCAATCAATCTCTTCGAATGAAAGCCATTAAAGCCGTGTTTTAGCTGTTGGAAAATATGAGCAAGCTCACAAGCTATTCACTCTATTAATGCTTTTAATTCATTTTCAACTGTCAATTAAAGCTCCTTTGGCTGGTGATGAGCAAGGTGGTGTTCCAAGTGTTCTTTTTAAGAGATTTAACTAGCAATTATTATAATAGTTAATAACTAGGCTGTCTATCACTAGTTCACTTTCCAGTGTCAAAGAACTGGCTATTTTTGGCCGATTAGCTCGGGTAATAAAAATGCACATGATAATTTTGCCCAAAGCCATTAATTTTAATGTATTCGAGAAATGGTCGAATTTTATCTATTATCGAGCAATTAGGCGCCATTTCGCTGAAACCCTGATCACTGATCCGAAGCACACCTGAAGGCACCTGAAGTCGAGTCCCAAACAGACAAAACATTTTTTGCAGTTAATTAATACTATATTTCGATCGCTTTGAGGCCTTTCAGTCTCACTGTTGGCCAAACATTGCATTCAATTTTCTCTCAATTTTATTATCTGTTTATAAGTCGTAAAGAAGTGAACATTCAATAGAAGAAGTCTTTTGTAAGAAAAGGTGAAACTATTTTATTGTCCAATGAATGCTTCAATTGAGCCCTAAAAACAATTTCGGCAACACTTTTGAACTCTTCTCTAATAGCGATTATAAATGTGATCCGGGTTTGGGTCCCAACCGAGGAAATATCGTTTATCTTGACTTGTTTTGCGAGAAAATAAAAACTCTGTTCAAAGTTCACTAAATTATAACTGAAGAATCTTGATAAATTATTTTCAACTATTGTGTAGTCTTGAAATCAATTATCAAGGTGATTTAGTTGAGCGTTGATTTTAAAATAAAATTGATAATCTATTTGCAAGCTCTTTATCTTGTAATTTGAGTCAAAATGATGCTAGGTTAACATCCTAAATCTAACGAAACAATTTGCATGATATACTTTCAAATAATTTCAGACAAATGTAACAGTTCCTAGTTATAAAACTTTCATTGTGTGAAAATTGTAAATTGGAAATCAATTATCAAGGTGATTTAGTTGAGCGTTGATTTTAAAATAAATTTGATAATCTATTTACAAACCCTTTATCTTGTTAATTTGAGCAAAAATGCCGCTGCTTTGGTTTCCTAAATCTAACGAAACAATTTGCTTGATAAACCTTCAAATAATTTCAGACAAATGTTACAGTTCCTAGTTATAAGAAGTTCATTGGACTATCATGCTAATATTTTACCATTCATTTCTTACTAATAAATATAATATTATAAGTGCATATTCACCTAGTTGTTCTCTAATCATGATGATATTTGGAAAATATATTCTAAAAAAGCTAATTTTGAAAGCCTCGTAAACTTTGTTGAAAAAAATCCAAGAAAAATGACAACAATTCTACAGATTTGTGATGAAGTTTAAGCAGAAAAGAAATCCATTATAAAACACTTGAATTGTTGTTCACTCGAATTATGCAGATGTTTGTCGAGAGCAGAACTTCTAGCCTTTCTATACATGATATCATTGGTCTATAATCACCACAAGACATGACAACAACAATGAACTGATCCACTCTATGGTTCCACTCAACAACACTACAAATAACAGGTCTAAGTATCGGTCGCTAAGTATTATAATTTTGAGAACATTCTGTAAAAAGCAAAAAGTCTTCACTCGGGCTGTCATTGAGTCGGGAATCCGTTTTGGCCAAAATCAGCCAAAGTTAACATTGGATAACACGATAATATGCATGATAAGTAATAAATAAATGATAGCCTTGCCAGACGAGACACGGATAGACATGGAGGAGGTGAGCAAGGTCTTGCCAAGATTCACCAAGATAATTATTGAACAGTTTAACAGCATTTAGTATTTAATTGATAACATTTGTGTGAAAAATGCATTTTCTATGGAATTTTGGTCTCATTTTCACCTCAAACCGGTAATATAAGTGATGTCTAAAAGCCTGGCCATTGTCTGTCTGTTGTGTTCTGTCTGTTCCTCCCGTTCCCCAAATTGATGAGAAGATACCTTTGACTGGAGAGCACCGGCACATAGTGTGGCACACCATTAGAGCCGCACTTTTCGGCTATTTTTCACTCTTCAGAGAAACACTTTGATAGCGTGGAGAGAAGTGGCGGTCCTTCAAGTGCTACCGAATTATGAATGTTTTGAGTGCTATTCGAGTGTCCATTAGAGACAGACATTACTAGAGTATTACATCTAATACTGTATTAGAGTCTGATATTTGCAAACATTTTTCATAACATTTCTCCAAATGTTTGCAAATCATTGCCAATAATAACAATATAATAAATATTGTCGAGCGACCATTTTTCACCACGCTAATAGTGAGGGTGAACTGCCAGGGCTTCACTGCATTACTCAATAATAATAATCAATTTTAATATTCATAACCAGTGTTTGAGAGAAACTGATTATAATTAGTGTGAAAGCCATCCATTGGTATGCGAGAGGAACGGAATGCGAAGCACCGGATGTCATGCGAGAGCGAGAGAGGACAGGACAGGGCTGACCCTCGGCTGTGGTAATCGGAGAACTAGAAGTGGAAGAAGTGGTCGTTATCTGCGAATGGATGGCATCGGCTGTTCATGTCTTCAGTAATAAAAAGTCTGAATAAATCACTGGAATGTGCTGTTCTTGGGTCCGCTCTCCACTGAAAAGCATTAGCGGGGCAATAAGCAAACAAGTGATCAAATGATCATGTTCACTCTGGTTATGTTCACTCCATAAGTATGAATACTTTATTCGTTACCATAAGTATTGTCTTCAGTGATTCATGTCTTCAATGTTCACTCCAGAGGTCAGCAAACACTTCATCTCTCGGCAAAAGTATTTCTCAGAACTTCGCTTCGATTGACAGCCAAAGAGATAATCAAAAGCCAATAACGCGAGACATGAGAGCACACCATAAGTCCATTGCAATGCACGTGCGCTCCACATGTTGGTCACGACTTGGCCGCGAAGGGAAGGGCGGGTCGGCTCACGAACTCATTTGTATGTCTCTCACTAGGAGAGTGAGTGCCGGCCCTCCCGTCCCCCACGTGTTTTGAATCACGACTTTTGAATGCGATTGAAATTCAAAGTTTTGTTTGAACAGAACATTTCGATTACAGTGCGAGCAATACATCATTGGTGTAATGCATGGCTAACAATGAGATCGTGTTTCCATTTAAAGGGCTTTGACTGTAGATTACAGTGTTATTCGGCAATTGGATCGATTGGAACTGCGATTAGAACCGCGATTGTGTTGTAATTGTAATTCAGTTCAATTGTAATCTGTGTTCCAAATATTGCAATAATAGTCACAATTTCCTGCTCCTTAAATACATTTGTAACTTGTAACTTTAATTGTAAATCTAATGCAATATTTAGATATAAAGTAACCCAGTAAATAATAGAGACAGTAGCAAATAAATTTTTCAAAATCTTTAAAAACTTATCAATCTAGTTGTTCTCTAATCTATTCAACTCTAAATTGAGGAAAATGTCTTCATCTTGTCTTCATACACTTTTTTCATCAAGAGCATTTCAATTATCAATATAACTTTCGTACAGTTTCTATCAATATCTTCTGTTTCCTATTCTCCCATCAAATCGAATGCACATTTTCAGCCTTAATTATAACCGAAACACAATTATAATAAAACTGGCGTTTAATTCAAGCGAATCGACTCAAAAGTAATTAAAAGCTAATTAACAACTGATGGCATCGATTCAGAAACACATTTCAGAAGTTATGATTGCGATTCTCGAGTCACTGATTGTGTTCTCAGTTAGAGGCAGAGGAGAGGCGTCGGGACTGAAAGCATTCAGAGCGGAGGAGAGGAGAGAAGCGGTGAAAACAATTTCCATCGCTTTTTGATTCTATTTATTTGTCTTTTTCCATCGAATCAGTTCTTCATTCTGTTGTGCATAGCATTACCATTACTATAGAATGCCTGAGCGCTCAGTCACCCCTCAAAGTCTAATCACTCGCTCACTCGCTCAGTGCACACATCATCCCTCTCCTTCTCCCTCTCTCTCTGCCTCCCTGTCCCTGTCCTCCCCCACAAAGAGCAAAGTGTTTCATCATAAACCACTCCGAGGACAGACTGAGGAGATGACGGGGAGGACAGACCGATACAGCCGTCAGTAATGCCCGGAATTTGTGTTCATTCCATTCTAGACATCGATCGCACGATTTTTCCCAACTAATCAATGGAGAGATGAGAAGAGGACAGCACATGAAGAGCACATCTCTAACACCAATAGTGGAATTGAAATGCTTTTTCACTCGATTTCTGTTATTTTTGTTGTGAATTCACTTTACTTTAGATCCGAAAATTTGTTTTTCCTGTTAAAAATCAATATTATTGTAGTTGTGGTCACTTTTATCATGATTATCAATGATCAATGATCAAGATCTTATTGGCTTATTTAATCATCAATATTAATCTCTACTACTCTTACAGCAGATGTTAAATGTCTAATAAAATAAACACAAAATGAAATGCAATTTATTACCGAAAGCCAAATCATTTAATTAAATACACAAATTGTGGACCGAATTGAATGTATTTTTTAGATTGAAAATTGAATTGCAATCCAATGACAGTGGAAATCGTTCTTCGGATCTCTTGGGAACAGACGAATGGCAGAGACCGAGTGGAACACCATTTAAATGGATGATAACAGCGAATGAATCATCCTGTCACAATTCAATATATTGCCACTGACATACACACAGTGACACTACACTGCAGTTCCAATAGTTCCTCTCTCATTTTGGATCTTTGCGTTTGGTCCTTTAATTCATAGATAAACTTATAGATTGATACAAGTCCAGGAATCCCGTGGCTTTGCCACTTTCAAAGGCTAAATCAGTTTAAATCCAGTGTTTCTATCGTTAGTC
>JAQGBE010000386.1:0-19607 GCA_034698225.1 Scheloribates latipes | reverse complement strand
CAAAATGGCGGCCGCCGCCATTTTTCGGCTAAATCCAGTTAAATTGAGGTTAATTACGTCCGATTTAAGCCGTTCTTCCGATTTTAGGTCTATTTCGTGGTTAATTTAGTTAAATTAACGTTAATTAAGCTTAATTGTGGTTAAATCCAGTTTAAATCACGATTTAATCCGGTCTAAATTACCGAAAATGGCCGCCGCGCTTCGCGCGGCGGCCATTTCCGGGGAGGGGGTCCGACTGGGCCGTCAAAACTCAGGGGGGATTTTTCGAGATTTTCCGAGTCAGGGGGATTTTTGGCTGATCCCCCTTGGCCATCCCTGGTCTTAGAATAACTGTCAAATTCAGATTATTCAAATGAAAGTCTGATTTTATTAGCCAGGAATGAGCATGCAATTTTGTTAGCAACGCTCTCCTAGATGATTTTGCCAAATGACAATGCCATTGATAATAGCAATTGAATTCAATTGGCAAATGCATTAGCGATCGGTCATTAGTTCCTGTGTTAAGTGTTTGGCAACAAAATGAGACGAAACTGTGATTTCAGTGAATATGAGTGGCGATAAAAGTAGTAATGCATTCATTGCTGGCAACGGTTCTTATGATTTGTTCCAATTTTGAGTTACTATTCAATCGTGAGATTCGATATGAAAACACACTTTCGAAGCAAATCATGCAATAAATCAAATCATAGAATATCTAAAACAAAATATTCCGTTCGAGCGATAGAAAAAAGGTTTTCCCCAAAAGAATCGGACATTTATTGGTTAAGTCTTAGCGTTCAATAGTCACGACGTTTATTGAAATCAATTGAAGCGAATGTAAGAAATATGTAATTCAGTGGAAAGTGAAGAGAAAGTAAATAAAAAGACCTTTACTTTGATTTTAGTCCTCATCTGCGCCTCGTCTCGGCTGAGGTCGGCGTTGCCCGGAATGATGTGCTTAAACGTCTTGACGCCGATCGAAGTGTAGAGGAAACTGAGGGCAATCAGTGGCACCAGAAATGTGGCGATGAATATGACCGACGAGTAGAGCTTAGATCCGGTCTCTCCGTCCCACGTCTCGCGACAGTCGTGGTAGTCGTGGCCGTTGTACGTGAAGTGCATCGCCCGGCACACGAACAGCAGAGGACTGCCCAACGCGATGCTTATCATCCAAATCACGGCAATCATTAAATTGGTTTGTGATTCGAACCAATACCGCGACCTCAAGGGATGGACGATCGCGAAGTACCTGACAAACGACGGACAAACACGTGAGCCATGTCTCCACTCGACCACTTCCACCACCACATCCACCACCACTACCACATTATCGCTTCAGATTATCTCTCTTTTATTGGCGACACTCGCAATGATTTGGACACTGATTGCGGTCATTATGGCACGTGAGCCACAGGCGTCCAGTCAGGTCACAGAATGCCACTAATTGTGTCTAATAAATTATCATGGTAGAGGAAGACTGTCTTAGGGAGTCAGGTCAGCTCTGTTTCTGTTTGTTTAGTTTCGCAAAAATGTTTCGGACGTTGAAAAATAAAATTCGGTTAATGCGGATAATGTTTGTCATCTCAATAATGTAATTCCCGGGCGTTTAATAAACAAAAGTAGACCGTGCTAATTGAGCTAGGACAGGTCCAGTTAATCAATTTCAATCTTGCTTGAGCAATTGGCTAATTTAGCAAGTTTCAAAGCAGAAACTGAAACAATCTAGCTAAATGGAAGAGGAATTCCAGCAGTAAATAAATGTTATCAATTGAATGAATAACTGGAATATAAAATAGGTAAGCATTGATCAGAGGCAGCTAGCTGAATTATTGAATCGTTTGTTTAAAATTTGGTTTGGTTCAATATTCATCCGTAGAATATAAATAATGATGACCAATGGGTTTTACCTTGCTAATGCTAATGCTAGTGCTAGTGCTGGTGCGGTGCCAGTCCGTGAAATTATGGATTAATCGTTTGGTTTTGTTTATATTAGTTCTGATCGTTACTCAAATTGAGTGATCGTTTGCTAAACTAAAGACAAGTTCTTCACTGCATTGGACTTTCAATGGTTAAAAAAGCAGAGATTCTGATGGAAATGAATTTGGTCTTTGAATTCGGTCGCGAATAAAGTGTTGAATAAAAAGCGTGCAATTTATTCGATTGGTTCTCATTAAGTAAATGGCTTTACATTGGACTTCATTTTTTCATTACAATTCATGGCTCCAGACATGCGAGCGATGGTCGGATCCGATTTGAAAGGAGTGTAATCTGAATATCGCGGTAATTGATGTCTTTGTGGCCCATATGTCGGCCTCACTTAACTCACTCATTAATATTTTCTGTTAATGATTATGAATTTCACCAAAAGAGTGAATTCAATAACTGACTGAATATCAAATTCTTTGCCGACCGTCGAGGAAATGAGATTATCGTTAGGGAAGAGGTCCTTATGATAACGAAACCGAACCCTAAACTTGAATTAAATCCGAAAATGATTTCAAATAAATGGTTATTAAGAGTGGAAAGAAGAGCATTATTAGAAGCAAATGATGTTAGGATGTGATCAGCATTGCTACTCAGCATTGCTACTGCGCTCCGCTAAGCCAAGAAATATTGAATTTCTTACGATTCTCAAGAACTTCGACTCGGGTTTCCGTTAATGTATTTTTTCTTGACTTTTAATTTTCGATTCAATAAGTAATTTGTCGCTCAATGGATGTGTTGAGAGATGTTTGCGATTGTTGTGGACTCGAGTCGACAGTGTTATGCGAATTGGCATTACTTGACATTTAAAAAAAACTGTTCAGACTTTGAACCGCAGAAATAAATTATTGATGAGATGTGTGTTTTGAAATTTTGTTCTTGGCCAAAACCAAATCAAATTAAAACTATCTAAGTTTGTGTTCTCCCGGGAAATCGGAATTATTCGGAATCGAATTTTGTTCGTCTCTCTCACCGACACATCAAAGCCCATCAAAAGTGCCATTAATATGAAAAGTTTTCATTGAAAAGTGTCGTTAAATTGGTTCCGAATCGCATTTTATTTATTTATTTGAATATCGGAGCCAAATGTCGTTAGAATAGCTAACAATGGGCTCCGAAATGGCATTTCAGATAAGTATTGATTGCTTTGAAATGGAATTCACTTTTAACTGTTAATTACTTGTTTGAGCCAACACTGAGTTATTGTTTGTAATTAGATTTTGTTTAAATCTTCGGGCATTTAATCGCTTGGAAATCAATTTCAGAACTGAATTGGTTTTATTCAACGAACTTATAGTCGATTCAGTGAAGAAAGAATTCAACAGATCTCTGATATACAATACAAAAGAGTCGAACATTTATTTGCCTTATTAGCCATAATAGAGCCCATTGTGCACACCATTGCGTCGATCGCGAGCTTAAGATAATTGAACATTTCCTCCATCGCGTCAATTGCACCTTGCACTGTTTCCTCATAGATAGCCTGTTTAATCCTATTATAGTTGTTGTATATATTTCTCGAGAATTACTCTTCGTCTGGCGATCATTGATTTTATTAAAGAGTTAAACAACCTAGCGTCACTTGCATATCTTGCACATCTATGGCTCACTCTATCGACTCTATGAACACAGAATAACTGACTATTAATTATTGAAAAAGCTTGGAATGAAATCAATCTTCTTTCAATCTTATTTCTCTAAGCAAGCTAGATTATTTAATGGGTCAGCATTTATCAAAGGCAATGCATGGGCTGACAGTTTGCTGACTGACTGGTATTCTAATCGTTTCATAACAGTGCAAATGATCAAGTTGAAAATCAAGTTGAAAAAGACTACCGTAGAATCCGGATTAGTTTTCGTCTCGATTGCTTTTCGCACATCGAAAATCTCATTTCAAGAAACATGACTCGTTTAGTTCTCGCACCACTTTTTAGCATAGAAACTGTAACTGTGAACCAAATTATTAGTGTTTAGTGTTCAATTGGTTACATGTGCTCTGAGGAGGCTGACCATATGTTAATTAACCTCCCTTGTCTTTATGAAAATTATTATTGTTCAATGGAAAAAACATTAGCGACCTTAAAAATACTTGCTTTAATGTGTCAAATATACAATATAATTCACTAAAATTGCTGAAATTCATGCAATATCTCCTTATATTCAAAATATCGAACTGGTCACTCTAGCTCTGAGATAAAGTGAGGTCAGAAACGGGATATGCCGATAGAGTACTATCAGTATAAGAGTTCAGAATCTGATGTTTTTGGCGATTAAAATTTGTTTGAAATAAAATGTGCTTCTTGAAAAATATTTCCTTTAATTTTCACACCTTGATTAATTTTCGCAGCGTTCAAAAAATTAAAAATCTCGTTTAGTTTTAGGAAAACTTATCGGGATTCTACGGTAAATTGAAATGGATGAATTCATTTGTAAATGGAAAATCGCAAACCATATTAGAATTGAATAAAGTCCGAGTTGAAAACGATTTGATTAAAGTATGATAGCTTTTCCACAGAAGCTATTATAGCTTTTCGAGGCAGACCCAGCACCCAGCTCAGCTCAGTCACATTGTTAGGCAAAGCTAAACTCGAACTACTCTCGACTCGAATGCTTACCTTTCAATGCCGATAGCGATGAGAGTGTATATGACGAGCGATGCGGCCAACACTTGGATGAAGTTGGAAATCGGGCACAGAATCAATGGGAATATCCATCGGCCGTACATGAAGTCAGTGTAAGTGAACGGAATCGAGAAGATAGCCATCAGAATGTCAGCGAACGCCAGATTCAGCAAATGCTTCCTCAGGTCGGCCGAAGTTCTCTTCTTCAATAGGAGTAACAGTGCGGCCAAAAAGTTGAGAATAAATGCGAGAATCGCTGTCAACGAGTATATGACTGCCAACAGAACCTGAAAGGGAGGGCCCAACGCCTCCAGAGGGGGCACAGACGTGGTGTTAACCGGTTGGTGGAGCGGATCCATAGTCCAGGTGACAAAGTGGACAGTATTGAGACAAAAGTTTGCGATCAGTTCCAAATGAGATCTATAGTGACGGTCAACTTCTGGAGGAGTCTTGCGATGAGAAGTGTCTGACAGAGAGGTTTTCACTTCATATATAACGCTTCGGGAGAATAGAGTGCAATACTGACCGCGCATATACTCTAATATCGATCGCCAAAAGCAAAACATTATTCACTTTTGAGACCACTTTCAGCTCAAAAAATAATTCGTTTTCCACTCAAACCTCTCTCCGATGAAAAACCATAAACCATAGAGTGATGGAAACCGAGGGGAAGGAAATCCATTGGACCCGACGTTCCGATATAATTGTGAGCCTAAGAAAAATTACCGGAGAATACAATTAGTGGCAGTCAAATAAATACGGCATCAAAAGGTCAAACGCGCCGACAATCGCTTCACTACTCTATTGTCTCTCATTAATAAAAAAGAAAGGTTTGAAAAGAAAATTTTTGATAGACTTGGTATTAAAATAAATTAAAATCAATCATTTATTCGGTAATTCAAACACAATTGGCGTAAAAATAACTGATAAACAATCGCTTTCTATACAAAATACATTTCGTTTATTTACAAGTTTAGGCACTTATTCGCAAATAGACTATTAATAACACCGAAAACGGTATTCAACAACAGAATCCAATTCGAAGATCAAAGTGACTGCAAATTGCGGTCACACGGCTGGTCCTCGGGTGCGATGTGGAGCAGATTGATGGCGGCGCCCAACGCCCAACTCGTCTCTATGCCATTTATCTTCTTAACAAGCTGTGGGCAGACAAAGTAACAAGTTAAGACAAGTTAAGACCAACATCGCAATTAAACATTGATTGCAATTCGCAGAATAATCGACGTCTGAATAACACTTTTTAAGCGGTCATTAAAATTGCTTTTTCTGCGACCGTAAAGATAAAGAGGAAAATAGCGTACAATAAACGAGTTATTAATTGAAGTGAAACTTATTCGGAGAAAAGTGAGTAAGATTTTGGTTAGAGTTCTGAATTATGTCGTCTTCTGTGAGCTCTTCTCTATTATAAGACATTATTAATGATAATTTAGGCATAAATATGAAGTCTATTCTCATATTTTCAGAGCTTTCCTCAAAGTGTTGACTAAAATGTTATTTATGTGAACCGCTTTCACGTTGACTATGAAAGCGAAAAAATAGTGAAAAATTCATAAAACGGAAGAAAAGGGGATTTGAGATAAGAATTGTCTTGATTTCGATTATATGTCCAGTCATTTAACGATTGAATTCAGATCATACTTCAGGCGTCACAAAAACGGTCAGTTGTGATGACGAGAGTCTGTCTGTCATCACAACACTCTCGCAATTGAATTGAAATCAACAATAATCTTGGAAATGCGATTCACAAACCGTTATGTCTTTCTGCCAGTCGAGACCCAAGCCGTGGTGAAGCAGAGCTGTGATGTAAGTCAGGTCCAGACAGAGGAACGGCGACTGATTCTTCAATTTGATCCCAGATTTACAGATGTTTTCGGCGATAGAATAATAATCTCTGACTTTGACGACACCGATCGGTCCCTTAACAATGCGGACGTCTTTCATGCGATCGTAATAATAACTCAAACCATAGATCTCTCTATTTTTCAGTTCATTGGATTTGTGGATATCATTGGAGACCAGGCTTTTGGCCAAATCGTAGCACTTCTCGAAAGCAATGTTCGACAGTTCGCCATCTATTTGGTAATTAATGTCTTCGAAGCTCCAGTTCTCGGTTTTGTTGCCCGAAGTGGCGAAACATGGACTCGATATGCGAACCGTCGAGCCTTCGGACGCCGTGTCAGTCAAGTTCTGAAGTAAAATCTTTTTCCTCGCGGACATCAAACCGAAGCCGAGATAAGAGTGGGTATAAATATATTCCGGTTCTCCTTCGATGTCGCGTTTGGCGATAAAACCATTGGGAGATCGGACCTGAAATAAGTTCCAAATGAGTTATCTTGTAAATGACAGGTTTGCGCAACGGCTCTAACGGTATGTGTCGGGTCTGTGTGTGCGTTAAACTGATCAGAATCATACTTCGATCATCACTGGGTTCAGTCATGTGCTTGATCGATTTGATATCATCACCGATAACACACAGCCACTTCACAGAACAAGATAACTAGTTAGAAAAGCAAGATCACCAGAGTCTCTGTGTTGTCGGTGGCGAAAGTCACTTGAGTGGAACCGCCTCCCAAGTCGAGGGTCGCAATCGACGTCTGGATGTCATGAAGTTTTGATAAAAGAAAGTTTACGGTATACCAGGCAAACAGGCCTTCGTCTCTGTCGTCGAGCATCGACACCGCGTCCTCAGAGACTAACAGTTATCCAAACATTAGTACAAACACTCGATTCTTAAGAAAGCCGAACCTCTATAAGGAGTTGACTCGAGCTTTCGCTTAACCGACTTTAGGATATTGTCGGCCGCGTCTTCGGGAAGTAATCGCAGACCAGCGGTCGCTTTGAGTATTATATTAGTTTCGAATGCTTTGTGGTCGGGAACTGTTGACAATGCCTTTTTCAGTAGTGGCTCAAGACTTTCGGCCGCTTCTGTCGAGTTATGGGCATAGAAGGAAAGACCAGGGTTTATATAGTTGAAGATCTCGTTCTCTAAAAATATTCTTCGAGTTTTCCTCTCGATTTGAGATGTGAATGAAAAGATGTGGACTCGAGTGCCAGTACTGCCGCCGTCGAAGACCACGGCATAGGAAGTGTTGCGAAGGGATGCGATGCCATTGCCTTCGGACGGGTGGGGAATCATTTGAGTGCCGTAATAGACAGTGCCGTAACTGAAGGGCCCGACCAGTGTTACCAACGATGAGATGACAACCGAAATAAATATTAATGCGAAATAAAAAAGTGATGACATTCTGGTTGGCGATGAGGATGTGCTGGGGATGGGAGTCGACGACACTTGAGCTGACATGTCGAGCGGCTCAGGCAAGACGCCGATCAAAGTTTAGTTTTAGTTTGGCGATAGTGGTTGGCCTGAAACAGATTTGAATAGAATAACGTTATTGATAAGTCAAATGATATTAATATCAATTATTAAAACTAGTCAATGATATTAAGCACTAAAATGAATTGAATCGATAACTGACTGATAAAAAGAATCGATTGGCAAACACCTCGAGTGAACTGACGTAAATTCAGACATCAATCATAATCGCTCAACAATTTAACAATTAAGTAGTTTTATATATCAATTATGAGATAATATATATAACAAATCATATTCAGTGAAGATCAGTGAGGTTTAGGACTGTCGCGACTCGACTCGACTCGTCGAGACAGTCACTGATATGTGACAACGAGTTTCGGTTAAATGTTATTCTTGAAAACAAACGGCAAATGAATTGAAAACATGAAAGGCATTGACAATATTTTCCAAGACGTCTCCAAAATCAATATTTTAGTTCTAGAACTTGAGGCAAATGTACAGTCAGTCTATTGATCTCTATCTCTATCTGACAGATAAATGAGGAATATTTTTCTAACCAAATATGAAAACAATAAATCGAAAGTTTTTGGACTCAAGTCTTGGGTGTCTGTCAAGACCTGTATTGAAATTAATGAACGGCCAGAATATTGGATGAAATATAATGAAATCTTTGGCTCATTCGGTAACTGTCGGTCAATAAATGAAAAGACTGTTAATAAGCCAATAAATCATCCGATTATTATACAAATGGGAGATCGAGTCAAACACTCTCCGCGTATATATGCAGATAAGACACGCATTTTTGCCGAATATTAAATATGAGAATAAATTTGATGATAAAAATTATCTCCAAATTCGAGCAAAAGTGAACCAAAAAAATAATGCATTCTTCAACTCATGTGAGACTAGAATACCGAAGTGAATAGACTGTTGCGAGAGAGAAGCGAAACCTAATTGACGAGATGCCAAATATTAACTAGAACACAGTGACAAACGCACAATGCATCCGATTAGTCATCCATCTAGATAAAGATGAAATGCGTGCCATCACTGACTACTGGTATAATAAATTAGTGATTCGCACATTCAATAGCAGATGAGGCGCACAAACAAACGGTATTGAAAACGGAGTTTTGTGACATCACTGGCACTAAAAAATGTAGTTTTGCTTATTTTTATACGGTTTCTGGTTGTGTAGCGTTCGCTCGAGTAAATGACACTGAAATGAATGCGTGTATTATCGACAAAGAAAACTAATTAATGAGTTAAATGAGCGAACAATCGATTGGCTATAGAAAAAAGTGGCAGAAATGGCAATCGCAATGAAAAATCCAATGAAATTGAGCGTAAAAACCGGTTAATTATATCAGTACTTAATTTCACTATTTTAGACATGTTTTTACGAGTTTAGGAAATGTTTTGCAAAAACATATCTGGAAATTCTTGAGAAATATTTTGGCAAAAAAACGATAAATAATTACCGATTCGGACAAAAGTGACTTTTAGACAGTATTACAACACATTTTGAATTTTAACTTTGATGTCGATTATATCAACTTTTCAATAGTAACCACTTTATAGGTCGAAATAATTAACAATAAATACAATTAAAGAGGATTTGAGAATCAAATCTGAGAACAGATCTATTGGAGGACTTTTGCCCACAATTTATAGACTGTGTGGCAGTCATGCGAAGAGATGTTTGGCCACAATCTGGTCCACACCTCCTCAGCCCCGACCAACTGATAACTAGCTGTTTATCTGCCGATAATAGAGCTCTACAAACAGACAAACAGTTTTACAAATAGATTTATCGCCAATTATATCCACTTAAGAACAATATTCAATTGTCTTTATCACAAGAACTGGTTTCAACCGCTTCCCAATGCGGCCACAGATTTAGCTTCGGCTTTGACTTTTTGGACCAAACTATGGACCAACCAATCAACAGACCGGACACAACCGAATCATTCACTCGACTTTGCCTATCATTAGTTTCAACTGATTCTCTAATAATCAGAAATCAATTGCAATAAAATTCTTATCATATCACAGATATTAATCGAAACGATGGCAACTCATTTGAACAGAGCATACAATCAGTGATAACCAGTCGACTGGCTTTTGAATGACCATCGCCTCGATAATAGTCTTCAAGGCTTAGCACCCGTTCCAACAACAACTGTCTGCTCTTGTAATCACTGGTCAACCGTTATTTGGCCGATAATTCTGGTCGGATAGGAGTCGCTGATTGACCGCATGTTTGGCCCAAATAGCAAATTAATGGCACAATATTAACAATTCTTACCTCGTTTTATATTGAGATTCATATTTGAATTTACAACCCTTTCCTTCCATTGGATTCATTTATGATTGAGTTTACTATACATTTTAAACCAATAAATTACACTAAATTGGATGCAAATCACCGAAACTTCTCGAAACTGACGAAACTTTTGGTGTGTTTTGATCGCTATTTTCAGACCATATCCGCTGAATATTCACAAACTCTTACATAAATTATGTCACTTTTCATAGGTTTCACTTTCAACCCTTCCGCTTGTACTCGTTCATTGTGTTCAATAAGCATCCTGGTTCGATTCCTATATTTTGCCTGATAGTATTTTTAGCAATTTAGCAAGACAAGAAACACTTTCAATATTTTTAGCATGCTAATTTTTCAAGATATTTAATAGTAATTAAAATTGAATCGAATTATTGCTCAAATTTTAGATGATAATCTAGCAACTTTAATTAGAATTTGTTCGCCCTGTTGGAAAAGTGTTCACCTTGTATTATAATTGATTTATTGATCAATTAATCAAATTAAAAATAAACTCGAATTTTAGTTGTTTTTATAAATGTAATGGAATTTTTCGAACCTTTTGGTAATGAAATTGAGATTCAATGCTAAGAGTGGATCCATAGAGGCCTGGAAGTGGTTGAGCGACAATCGATTGGGAAAGTGCCAGAAGTGCCCACAAACGAGAGTTAAGACAATAAAAGCTATAAATAGCACAAACAGACAAACAGGTGGACCACAACTGGTCACAACTGATCCCTTCCATAGGGACTGACCCTTAAGTCCCGCCATATCTCACACTTTGAATACAAGCAAATCGAGTGTCGATCGCAATCTTGCGATACAACAGTGCGAGTCTGAGTCTGACATGTCTTGGCTGCTGAATAACCCGATCGGCGACCGGTGGGACGAAAATGTCAGACATTACGCCGAGCTCTACACGAAAGAGGCGCTGACCGGCAAATTGAACAAAGAAGAGCTCTTCGAGATCGCGGCCGTCCTCGTCAGGTCCAACTGTAGCCAATACACGAAGCGGGCCATCGATATATTGGAGCACTTGTCCACTTCGGTCGAGTCGAAGATGGCTCACAAGAGTTACCTCATTTATCTGACCATCGGTTACGTCAGACTAAATGTCTTCGATTTGGCTCACAATTGCCTCAAACAACTCAAACTGATTGATCCCAACTGCAGACAAGGCGTCGAACTCGAGGCTTGCCTTCAAAAGCAGAGATATAACGGAAAATTCAAAGAACGAAGAAATACAGTGACATCAGTAAAGTCCCCGAACCCGACCGAAGAAGACGACCCTTTAGCGAGTGAGCTAGCACAATTACTCGCCAATACTGCCAACGCAAACACCACTTTCTAGCTTGGTAAATCGGATCTGTTAGAACCAGTCGGTGATCTTGAATTCTGTTTTCTATCTTCAGCTATCAGCTATAAATTGCTTATTCATTTTCCCTGTTTATATTTTCATTAATTAATAGCAGATTTCGCAATATTTGTACAAATGGTATCTTCAATCTAATGATAAATTACTATCAAAAGTACCTTATTCACCGCCAAGGGAAATAACGAACTTCCTGTGACAGGATCTACACCATGAGTATCGATGAATTATGAAATTTGAATTGAATGAGCGGTCAATCGGCGGATCGTTTTCATTGGGTTTTATACAAGAACTCAGTTGTCGTCAACTTCTGGGAAATTCGATTATTAAATGTGTTTCAAAGGGAATCTTTTTGTTTGTTTGTTCCACGAAAACCGATTCAGACTAAATAAATCCTTTTTTAATTGAAATCATAAAAATATTCCTTTTTGTTGGCATTGCGTTTGACGGCAACAATTATTTACCAACATAGTCAAGTGGCAAGGTCACTGTTAACTATATCGTTTTAATGTCGGACCGGCTCCTGACTCAGGACGCGCTCCGACAGAGATGTGCCGCCACAGAGAGGAACCGTCAGTTCGTTAAACCGGCGCAACAAAGTCTGATCATCATTAATGCACCAAGATCAAATAATAATCAGGCGATACTGCTAATTGAGATGAGGTCATTATTAGAGGAGACATCAAATAGACATTCAATGTTTAGCCTTTATTACATAGTTTGACGACAGAAGGGGTATTCCGGTTACTACCCACTCGTTCATTGGTTCCCAGAAGAGGCCCTGTCTTGACGTGTGACCCGAAGGACTGATCCGGCCATTCGTTGATCGGCAGTCCGTACGGTGAGAGTTAGTGATCGGCCGGTGTTTGACACGCTTTAGATTGGATGAAATCAGTGACGAACCAGCCGTTGACGAAACATCCCTGGAATGGAGCATCACTAGTGAGGTGGGTATGTCTGCACTGGTTTGCACTTCAAACCGAATCAATTCTACAGTCAATTGTGATTAATATTACAAAACACAAAAAATTGTTATTAAACTTATTGCGAGCACTCAATTGAATCCGGAATTTTTGGCATCGAATAAATGAACAAACTTTAGGGAAAAGTCCGGGAATTCCTTGAGTTTAGTCCTTCATTAACCAGATTGTTACAGACATGCGACGGATTTTTCGTTTATAAATAAGTTTTAAACAAATTGATTAATAATTAAGCGACTGATTGGGGGAAAGTTTGGTAGAGGGAAGGGTTCGCAAAAAGTGGAATCGACTGTATTCGACAGACACAGACATCAATGAAATCCAAGGAATTCACAGAAAGTTAAGGATGTGTTCGATGCGATAGAGAGGGCGGTTATCTCCGCTGGATATCCCTTAATCACTGTTCGCTTCGGTATATATTTTGAGCCAAACTTTACTTTCAATCAATTTTAGCTCAAATTTTGAAAAGTTCTTATCGAACACAAAGTGTTTGTAAGCAGTGATTCCGTGTCTAACCATCGCAACAGTATTTCACCGCAAAGTCTGATACAGAACTGAGAATTAAGTCCTCGAAATGAATATTTATTTGATTCTCGTCTTAATCGGATCCATATATCCGTCCGTCGAATCATTACGTTTTGCCGATTCGTTAAATGCTTTCACCGAAGATGACATTCCAGACACAATAGAAGACTTGGATGAGTCGGCGTCTGATGTGGTGCCTAAATCTGACCACTTTCTGAGGCTTCTTCGCAAGTCTTATTCGAGTGAACTCAACAATCTTATGATTCGAGTGGACGCCAGTGCCAGCGATGACAATAGAATCAAGAGAGCAGATAAGAACGCCCGCAGACCAATGATCGTCAAAAGAGATGTCTCAGATCAACTCGAACTGCCCTCAAAAAGATTGTCCGCCAAGGCTCGGAGGAATCTGAGCAAAAGACAGGCCCGAAAACCGATTCTCTTGCTTAGTGATCCACTATTACCCTCAGACAAGTCGGTGATCAGAGAAGAAGACGAAGGCGTGACCATCCAGAAGGACCCGACATCTCAGTCCCGAACGATTCAATTTCCAGAAGATGAGATCAACAAAGTGGACGAAGGCTTAGGTTTTCGGTCGGACAGAGCCCGGAGACCAATACTGATCAGCCCTTGACCGGGTCGGGTGTGAGGCCGATGAGCTGGAACTAATTAGTTGAATAAACTATTTAAATTGATCGCTGGTGATCACCAACAATAGTCCGCCGAGTACTCCAAGTATTTATCAGTTGTTACTCACCTTTGAGTGAACAAAATGTTCTCATCTTTTGTTCTCCTAATGGTTTATATGATTATAAATATTCGAATTATTTTTGTATCAATTATTGGCTATATTTAGCGTTAAATAATTAAAACCAATCGCTGAAGAGATTTGAAAATACTCTTTGTAACTGTGAATTGATTCGAGAATTATTTATATCCATGTCATTGATCTGATCATTGAAATAAATAATTAATATTTTGATCAAAGGTCGTCCGAATTCATTAAAGCAGTCTTGTGAGTGATCCGCGACTGATACTTACCTTTCGCACAAATCACGACAATTGCTATCCATTTCAGAGAGTGATGACAAATGCCAAGAGTGATGGCTGGCCTGCAATTTGCCGGTCAATCAATTGTATCGATAGGTGTGTCGGTTGACTCTTGGCTTCGATCTGAGTTCGAGTCGATCGATGCAATCGGGAAACCCTTTCGCAAACGCCAATCGACAACAAGAGTGGAGCGCTTTCTGTGGCAGTGGTAGGCCTTGAGGCGCGAAATTATCGACTAATTAGATACAAGATATTTATTAATGACGTGAAAAGTGTTTGATTTAATTAAAGACCTCAAACGTTGTTATTAATCGACTGCTGGCTCTGAACTGGTTATTCAATAGTTGATTGTTGGCCACAATCGAACTCTATTGTTATCGAAGAGTGTCTTCAGAATCGTCACTAATAAACAGATCTCGTGTTTCGACCACTTTATACGTAAATGAATTAATTGTTAACAATTTATGTATTAATCGGATTGACTCGGTTACGGAAAAGTCCCGGCAAAGGGATTCCCAATTGATACACATTAATGGTTATTTGGCATAATGGACGGTAATTTCACTGCATTACTGCCTTGCTCATTGCATCATAATAGCAATTATAAACATTTTAAAAGCATTTATTATAAGTGTTGAAGAGATAAAAACATCTAAAAATAAAATGCATTTTGACCGGAGACTGTGGTGCCAGACACCGGCACCGATCACTTGGTACTCGGAGTGACTCCTAATCAGAACCAATTACTAAACTTCAGACAAAACAAATCTAAACAGAGTAAAAAAAAAATTGAAGCAAAACATCGAACGGAATTATAATGGAAATCTTATGACTTTCTTTCGGAATCGTGGTCTTTTCAGAATCGACTGCCAGCACCTGGCCCTCGAATTTCGCACTCCTGCCCTATTGGTCAATGACCATGTTTATTTCGCATAACTGGTTTTCACGACCCTTTAACGCCAGAAGTTAATATCACGAGTAAAGTTGTGCTATAATTATGTTCCGATGATGTGATCGTCGACCACTGATCGATCAATAGAAACTTGCTTGCTAATCAAAGGGTTTTGCGGTGAAATTATTCATGGTTACAGAGAGATGAGATACCATTATGATATGATAGCGTATTGAATGGGTAGATGAGTGAATGGGTGATATAAATATTTTTCTGTTTAATAATAATATTTGACCAGTTAATGTGTAACTTGTTGTAATCGGACATTTCAAATTAGCAAGGTTATCAAGAATACTTGACTTGATGCACAACTTATTATTATTATTATTAATCGAAAACTTTGATAATTGTTCGGACGTTTCGACTGCTATCCGCAGTTGTCATCAGCGAAATGACCACAAGTTAGACCTTCGACTCGAAGCAAAGTTTCAGACAATCTGATTCTTTAATTTATTGCTTTGAACATTTGGTTACAATTTCAAACATTTTCAAACCCTGGGAACATAGCTCCGCCACAGAATAGCAGTCGAAACGTCCGAACAATTATCGAAGTTTTCGATTAATAAGTTGTGCATCAAGTGAAGTATTCTTGATAACCTTGCTAATATGTGACCATTATTAATTATAGCGCAAAACCCTTTGCCCATATAATTGCGTAAATGACCAAGAGTATCTAGTTGCAATTTCGAAATTCTTATTTAGTCACATAACTCTCAGCTCAGCGCAAAACTTATGGTTTCATAGAATTTTGATTTCTTTGTAAATATTATTCACAAACTTAATAATCAATAATTTGATCCCCAAATCAGTCAAATCAAGTGATGTTTAGCGCGAAAACAAGACTTTCTTCAATAGAAATAGTTTGGTTGATATGAAGAGTGAAATCATTGGTGAGATTTGGTTTCGAAATTAGACTCTCGAATGAGAAATAGTTATCAAATCATGAATTTTATTAAACAATAAATGGTTTTATATCGTCGACAATGCTATCGACTGAATATCGCATATAAAACATATTTTATTAAAATTGCATTTTTTATCGTAAATATTATTTAAATCGAAAAATAGCTGCAAATATTTGTTCGATTCTATTGACCAATCATTGAAACCAATATTCAGCTGTCATTCTATAGTATAATTAATTATAGACGCAAAATACCTTCAATTTATATATTATAAAGTTGTCTACTCAAGTGTTTTTAGCGACACAACTCTGGATAAGCGTCACGATTGTCAAGTGCCATGCTACATCGGCTCGATAACAATTAATCAAGCAAATTATTGCACTCTTTGTGAGAAGTCTACGCGAAATCGCATCCGAAGTGTGTCTTTGAATAAGAAATTAGAAGCGATTCTCAAATTTCAAAGCCACTAAAATTCATGCGAACGTAAGTCAAATGATTGTAAAGGAAATGCAATTATAGTTTGTCTTAAAATTAATAACTTTTCTGTTTGTGATTAAATTTCACACTTCGACTGACTTGAAGTGACTCTACATTAATAAACATCAGTAAAATATTTGCATTTATTCTACTGACAGACGTCTCATACAAGCATTCGATTGACTGTTTGTATCGAATCCGCGACTCTTTCATCAAATTATCCTCAAATTATGGCTCAATTTTATTTCAAGCGAAGAAAGGCCTCGGAGTCTCGTGTCATCCATATGGGCGATGGCATTGACGCCGTGCCGGTGCCCGTCAAGTGCACTCTGATCGGCGATCCGGCCGTCGGCAAGACATCACTGCTCGTGGCATACATGACCGGCGCCTTCAACGTGGACTATGTGCCCACGATGTGAGTTATCCGGCACAACAATGTCGACCACTTTATGATAACTACATTAGAATTGATCAGACCTGAGATATTTACACTAATACTTGAGTGTCACCCTAATTGATGACCTGGTTCTCCATCGACGCAGATTCGAGAGCTACGAGAACCTGATTGTCAACGATGGAGTGGCCGTCGAATTAGATCTGTGCGATACCGCCGGCGAACAGGAACTGAAGCGCTATCGCTCGTTCACGTACTTCGAGACCGATATCTTTATCATCTGCTTCTCAGTGGTGTCACCGAAGTCGCTGCAGAGTGTCATCAAGACTTGGATCCCAGAAATCAAGGATCACTGGACTAATAAGCCCTTCATTTTAGTCGGTCTGACATCTCGTACTTAAAGTCCAACTCATTTCTTATTCCGATTCCTATCATAGGAACCAAATCTGATCTGAGAAACAATATCGGGATTCGCCAGGAATTGGCGGTCAATAACGAGAAGCCGATCGGTCGACACACCGGTCAGAAGATGGCCTCCAAGTACGGAGCCGTCAAATATATCGAATGCTCGGCGGCCACTAAACAAGGCGTTCATCAGGTCTTCGACCAATCAATCAGAACAGTATTGGATATACACTTAGGAAGAAGTCTTCGCCAGAATTGCGTGACCTGTGCTATAGTCTGACTGAAGACGAGTGAACATTATTTTCGAACATAAAATTATTTATATATTTTTAAAAGTATGTCATTTAAATTGATTCGTTCATCATTTTGAATCATAGCCACCAATAAATGTTATATATAATTATAATTGATTAATATCTGCATTAAAACATATAAAAAACTATTTTAATAATCTGTATATTTGGGCAAATATTGAGATAACACAAAAATTACTTCATTTTAACGAATTCATAACTTCGAGGTCGGTCTGGTCGGCGCAACATTTCTCTTCGTGTGTTCGCTCCGCACGTTTGTGCGATGGTTTGGGCACCACTTTGGCCCACTGGAGATGACCCGTCGTCGCTAAAGCTATCGAAAACACATGATTTATCACACATGATATATAAGCGAAGACAGATCGTGCAGAATCTGAAACTCCGATTATGTTTAAAGTTAAACAGTGATTGAATTAGAACTTTGATTAAGTGTTTATTAAAAACTTTGATATTTGATTAATGCATACAATTAGAGGAAGAGTTCAACAAATAGCAAGAATATGTCATTTGTTTTCATCATATTTTAATAAAATTGATTAAAATAACTGAATTAAACAATATTGAGATTGAAACGAATGTCAGGTATTTTCCGTAATAGGAATTGATTTGTGCGAAACGACCGGAAATACATTGAAATATTTTAAATGTCATCAAAATATGATTAAAAAGTTGCACAAAATAGCACTAATCGAGTTAAATTGGCGAAATGTCATCATTTCATAGAAATTGAGATTCAATTGACATCCGTTTGAAGACGAATGTCAAGGTTAGTAACAAACAGAATATAGCTTGCTAGTTTCAACGAAGCTTAGCCGACACTCAATTGCCGAAATGTCTCCAACTTTTACACCGGTTTCAGTTCATTGGAGTTCATTTCGTTGTCTTCGACGCTCGTCTTTTTGGTGGACATATTGAAAAACTCTATCGCATAGTAATAAAGCCAAACACCGATTGTGGCCCCGATTATTGGGCCGACAATACCGCCCGTCCACCAGTAGTGGCCATCGAGAGGTCTGTCAAAACAGATGGATAGTCAGTTATCAATGACAAAGTAGTTGAATGTCCACCTGAACACAGCGACTCCCCAGCCGGCCATCAAGGTGAAGAGGCGAGGGCCGAAGTCGCGAGCAGGGTTCATCGAACAGCCGCTATTGAAGCCGAACGCCTGGGCGTGAGTGGCGATCACAAACGCTAATAGGAATGGCTGTAAATACATCGGCACTTTCAGGTTGTTCTGGTCCACGACAACCATCACTGATATGAGGAGAGAAGCGGTGGCCACGACCTGACCATCGCGACAGACATTAGTGCGTATAATCGGGTAAATAATGGTCAATCATTAATTACTTGGTCTGCGAAGATGCCGACCAAAGTGACGTGGTCAGCAGGGTAAGTGGCGAATATTCCTCCGGTGCTCAGCATATGACCATAGGCTCGGAGGTCAGTGTCGTTCCTGAGAGGAGGCTGATTGTGTTGTATGCTCAAGGCATCCATATAAACGAGATAAGCCGTGGCTGCTCCCAGAAAGGCACCGATCACCTGTGCCAGGCAATAGGGCCCCACTTTAGCCCAGGGGAACCGCTTCATTGTGGCGAAGGCTATCGATACGGCAGGGTTTATATGACCGCCTGTGCATTGAGAACATTGTCAGACAGGTGTGAGTGAATGCAACTAAATTAGGTCTTTGTTTACCCGATATGGCCATTGAGGCACAGATGCCGACGAAGGCGCCGAAGCCCCAGCAGTAGTTGACACCTGGGATGTCCACCTTTTTGTCCTTGTCGTAGGATATGTTGAGGCAGTATTGCGCTGATGCACAACAACCGATTACCTGTCGATATCATTAGACAAGTGTTTTACCAAATTGAATGATCAGTATTATTATTATTGTTTCCGATTGTATAATATTGGAATTAAATGAACTCGACATTGCTTTCAGACTCTATCGAGTTATCTATTTAGGCATAAATGTCAGTATTGGTTGAACAAGAAG